>CAUYPO010059644.1:0-15501 GCA_963574435.1 Cheirogaleus major | reverse complement strand
GGCCAGGCGTGGTGGCTCACACCTGTAATCCTAGCACTCTGGGAGGCCGAGGTGGGTGGATCGCTCAAGGTCAGGAGTTCGAAACCAGCCTGAGCGAGACCCCATCTCTACTAAAGATAGAAAGAAATTAATTGACCAACCAAAAATATATACAGAAAAAATTAGCCGGGCATGGTGGCGCATGCCTGTAGTCCCAGCTACTCGGGAGGCTGAGGCAGGAGGATCACTTGAGCCCAGGAGATTGAGGTTGCTGTGAGCTAGGCTGACGCCACGGCACTCACTCTAGCCTGGGCAACAAAGTGAGACTTTGTCTCAAAAAAAAAAAAAAAATTAAAAAAACAATAAATAAATAAAAGCAACCTGGCAGTTTACCTATTGTTCTTGCATCCATTAATATCCTTGAGGGAAAATGTTGCAAAATAATTATTAGTAATTATTCAAGTTCAAGTTATATATACAGTATATAGAGTCAAGATCCTTGAGCAGAGAAAGGTTCAGTTTTGCTCATCTGCTTCCTCTAAAGCATTAACCCTGTATATGAGCTCCTATAGTAGCCTGCAAGGACCTTGAGGTCAAGAACTGTCTTTCATCACCCTCTCTACCCTTCATGTACTGAACCCAGCTATTAACAAGGAGTCTTAGAATGGTGCTAGAAATTCAGCCTAAGACTGAAATATGGGAGAACAAACCACCTCATATAACTATGAAATTCTAGAATCACTGGGCTCATTAGAAATAATCTTCTATACCCTTATAGCAAAGAAAACTAAGGACCAGACATTTTAAGTTACTAATGAAAGATTTAACAACAATGCAGTGCTAGATAAAGCCAAGTCCCCACTTCCTTTTATGTATTTTCATAAAGGTACCATAAAAATAGTTAGGAGAAGTGAGACTGTAGTAGTGCTACCTATGAACCAATCATTCCATGCTAGGTACTTAAGCTTGGTCTGTAGATTTAGCACAGCTAAAAGTGAATATCTTTTATTTAGACAATTGGAGAAATCTGAACAAAATCTGTAGATTAAATATCGGTATTATATCAATGTTAATTTCCTTATTTTAAAAATTATGGTTGTATAAAAGAATGTCCTTGTATTTGGGAATTGAACAATGAAGTGTTTAGGGACAATGAAGTATTGTATCTGCAACTTAAATGGCTATAAAAAGGTGTATGTCCTCATTAGTATAGTGGTGGGTATAAAAAAAGCGTGTGTGTGTGTGTGTGTGTGTGTGTGTGTATGAAGAGAGAATAAGATAGATATTGCTTTGTACTAAGGTGATAACAATGAGATGGAAAGAAATGCACAGATTAAATATGTGTTTTAGGCATAAAATCAAAAGATTGGCTGGTGGTTTAAATATGTAGGCTAAATGAAAAAAAGAATCATGGGAAACTCACAGATTTTTGGCTAGAGTACCTGAGTGATAATGGTATCATCAAATGAGAAAGAGAATACTGGTCAAAGTTGGGGAGAGAGGTGGCAAAATAAATGACCAAGATTTCTGTTTGTCCATGCCATATTTAAAATACAAATGTTGAAATTAAGTGGAAAGATCAAGTGTGCAGTTGATATCAGTCTGGAATATTGGGAAAAGGTCAGGGATAAAAAAAACAGATTTTAGGCCCTCTTGTTACAACAGGGGATCCATTCGTCGTCTGTGGTGAACATATCTTTCCCTTGCTCTATAAACCTATATTTTCCTCTTGCTCTGTAAACCTGTCTTGTCTTTCCTCAATAAACTTCGTTTCAGGCTTGCCTTGCAAAAGAAAAAGAAAAATCGGATTTTAAATCAGTGCTTGATATTATTAAACATGCTTTTGATTTAAAAATAAATAGGAATTCAACTGTACCCTAGAAATACTTGGTGTTTGCCTGATTTCAGAAGGGGCAGCAAATAAAATGAGCCATCACTGTTCTATATATAGCTTTTACTATAGCTAGAATAGCTCCATGAAACCTTTTCAAATCCCTCTGATTGTATTGTAGACTTCTAAGAGATCTGTAACTGGTTCTTCTATAAACATCTGTTTTTAATTCACTATTTGTGGAGGTGGGAATTGGTGGTGAAAGGAATAAGGAATAAGGAAAAATCTGACAATTCTCAAAATAAAGTTAAATCATTGAAAGAGCATATTTATGATGTAATAGAAATAGAATCAGAATTCTAAAATAAACATCCTTTGAATTTCATCATAATACCAACCTAGAAATTCCTGCAAAGATGAACATGATACAGCCTTGCCACTGACATATCCTTTGAACAGTCTTAAATAGAGCAGTATTATATTGAATTCCATGCTACAGCAGATGCTACCATAGCAAAGTCCTAATGTTATTGCCGAAATTATAACTTACATTTATACAGCACTTTGCAATTTATAAAGTCCTTTTACCAACCATATTTAATTTTTGTTCTTCCCTACAGCCTTACAAGGTAAATAAGATATATATTATCATTTGTATTTGACAGATGAGGATAAATGACAGCTTCTGAAAAATGAAGTGGCTTGTGTAAATTAACTTGGCTATTCTAAGTCATAAGACTATGCTTAGTCTAGGAGGCCAAGGTGGGAGGATCACTTGAGGTCAGGAGTTTGAGACCAGTCTGAGCAAGAGCAAGACCTTGTCTCTACCAAAAATAGAAAAAATTAGCTGGGCGTGGTGACATGTGCCTATTGTCCCAGCTACTCAGGAGGCTGAGGCAGGAGGATCACTTGAGCCCAGGAGTTTGAGGTTGCAGTGAGCTGTGATGGTGCCACTGCACTCTACCCGGGGCAACAGAGTGAGACTCTGTCTCAAAAAAAATAAAATAAAAGACTATGCTTAGAAGCTAGATCTTCTAACTCCTGGTCTGTTTTTCTTTCTGTGATACCTTAAAGACTCTTTCTTCCCACATTAAGTGGTTATTTATTAAAAGTTTCCCCAATTTTATAAAGTATAAAATCAAGGTAACAGAGTGGCTTGACATCATGAAATTACATCAGAAAGAGCTAAGATTAGAAATTTCTTGAGTCGCTGTTTCTTAACAAATACATTAAACATTCACTGATGATTCAGCTGGAGATATTTACCATTGTTTCTTCTAGCAATAACTATATAAATACCAAGCTAAAACCTATGGGGGAAATATGCCTGGCATACATTCTCTTAAGAATGCTTATAATTCAATTTCTCACTACTTGTTACGATCTTTTTTTCAAGTTTCCAAAGAGATAATGGTTATATTATATAAGCAGCATACATGTTTTTAAAACCTTTTGCAGAAGGAAGTTTTAAAAAAATCACAAAATTGCTGAAGCAGATGTGGCAATTACCAAAAAAAAAAAAAAAAAAAAAAGAGGAAGTTTAAAGATAAACTAAATATACAAATAATGTTAGAATATCAGATGTTGGAATGCATGAGTAGACTTACTGTGGCAGTCACACTTGGGAAATCTTAGATGTTGCATTTTGGAGACAAGCTATACACAAAGCCCCTATTCATTGAAAATGCTACTATATGAACATATGCTGGATTATTTGGTTTTTTTCTTTTAGAAGAGGTATGAGCGCAGTTTAAGAATAGCCCAGAGAATAGCAAGTTGAAATGTTTCTTCTCTAGTATCATGTTTCTCTTCTAAAATCTTTTCTTTGTAAAAAAAAAAAAAAATGTTCAGGGGGTGGGGAAGAAAAACGTAAAAAATAAATAAATAATTGTTCATTCTTGCATTCAATTAATTTTTGAAGGCAAGCTTCAGAATTAGAATTCAATATGGTAACATATTAGCTGACAGCAATTAGTTTTTGCCCAAGGCACATAGTCATAGTCTCAATTGACTTGTTACTTGCCCCTAGAAAGTTACTCCTATACTAAAAACATATATGGTAGACTGCAGCTGTCTCATAAAACAGGCCTGTAGTTGAAGATTGAAAAGATTCATACTCTTCTACACATATTTATTCAACCAAATAGGAATTACTCTAAGACAATATAATCCATGATGTAGAAGATAAATAGTATACATAATCCAAAATAGTCTATAACCCCCCAAAGAGGAATTCAGGACATGCAATATAGTAAGATATGAATATTTGACATCTGGATAGTTTTATAACTCCTAAAAAAATTAACCTATATTATGAATACTGAAGATCTAACTAGGAGTTAGGTTTTATATTCTGCTTCCTGACTACAATATTTTCAAACCAAAAATCATGATAGTAATAAAAAATCTGAAATAGTCTGAAATCAGTTCTGCTGTAGATTATTCATGTAGCCTGGCCAGCCCATTTCTAGCTCCTACCGCAGTGTCCTGCCCCCATACCCCAGAGTCCTCTTCCCTAGATAGAAGCTCTTGATTCCCTACCTGGCCCCAAGCTTTGGAAACAGTCTTGCCTTCCCTCAGGTAGGACAGTCCAAAAGTTTCTTTTTTATTATGCTTTTCTGCATTTTTTATATTTTCTATAATAAGCAACAAAAAAATCAGTTTTTAAGAAGTAATAAAAAGTATCTTTAAGGGATTTAAGGATCACTAGTTCAACATGCAAGTTATGCAGTAAAAAGTGACATCTGGCCTTGTCATTTGTTGCATCCTTGTTCTGATTTCCCATAATGATTACCAGACTCATAACCTAGGCCTTCCTAGTTGAAAATTCTGTCTTGTTCCCTCTGCTACCACAGAGGACTTGGAGTCCTTCACTGAGCCCTGCCTCCCGCTACTCTCATCCATGAAACTGGGACCCTGTAACTGCTAGTTTGCTTGCTTCATACTGCATGCCATGACAACATTCACTCTCAGGTCCTCCTGTTATGCCTGGTTGAACCTTCCTGATACTGACCACTTTTCTGGCTTACCACTATTACCTGTTGTTGTATTCCCTAGAGACCAAATTCTGTCTCTGGAAAGTTAAACACTGATGGCCTATAGGGCAAATTTAGCTACTAACATATTTAGTTTGACATACTCAATGTTTGGGATATATAAATCTGAATGTCTTTAAGCCAGACATACATATGTATCCCAGTTTGCCACGATCTCCAGCACTCTCTACCATATCATATCTGCCTATTTATTAATTTGCTTATCTACCTGGAACTTGAAGTCATTTGAGTTAGACCCTTGGAAAGAGAGCCCCTTCAATATCCCAACAGAGCTGATCACCTCAGCTGGGTTCTACTTAACCTAGTACCATTCTGGCTTCATTGATGTCAGCAAGTCCATTGTGTGAAATGGCAACACCATCTCAGATGCTAAGAAAGAGAGTTGGAAGCGGGGTAGATATTTGGGTGCTACTCTAGAATTACTGACTTGTTTACTATATCCCTCCCAATTACAGCTGCTCTCTGAAGAAATCTAAAAAGAAGAAACTCACCAGAAGAGTGAAGCAAAGAACAGCCCAGATTTGCATAAAGATACAACTCTGATGGCTACTTATGTGAGCATTAACTGCATTTTTTGACAAGTTTGAAACAACTATCACAAGGATGGATGTTTGTTGCCCAACTTCTCCACATATAGTAGGTCAAGAGGCCTCCAGAAAGTGCACCTCACCCCATGCCCACATCCACTGAGGATTCAATCCTTTATTTTCTGCTGCTTATTGGAATTTGTGGAGTTTGGAAAAACTGAAAAAGCATGTCATATTAGTTTGGGGAAGATTTGGAGAGGAAAAGAGTCCAGATAGATGGAACATGGAAGTAGAAGTCAGAATGGGATGAGAAACAAGCAAGCATTAGTGGAAGTAAGGTGGAAGGAAGAAAGGAGGAGGGGAGGCAGGGGAGCAGGAAGGCACATTAACGATGTATTGAGCATGTACAAGTATGTACTTGATCCTTTTATAGACATCATCTCATTTAATACTCACATCTTATTAAAGGTCCCAGGTGCTCAAAACAACAAAGTTGGAATGTAAAGTCAAATCTGTGATTCAAACATCCATACCCTTTTCATGATACCACAACTCTATCAAAGGTATTTTATTTTAATCTGTGCAGCAAATGTTTACATAAGAGCTAACTTAATAGTGCTTCACACATGAGTTGAATGAATGGATAAATTTAACTTTCAAAACCATCCTGTGAGGTAAGTAAGTATACTTGGCCCTCCTTATTCGTGGGTTCCACATCAGCAAATTTAACCAACCATGATCAAAAATATTTATGAACAAACCCAATAAAAAATGATGCAAATTAAAAAAAATACAGAATAACAACTATTTGGGTAGCATTAACATTGTATTAGGTATTATAAGTAATCTAAAGATGATTTAAGGTATACAGGAGAATATACCTAGAATACATGCAAATACTATGCCATTTTATATGAGGGACTTGAATGTCCATGGATTTTGGTATCCGTAGGAGTTCTGGAACCAATCCTTCCCCCCATATGAGGGATGACTGTATTGTGTTTTTCTTTTTCACAGATGCAGAAACTAAGGATCAAAAAAGTAAAATATCATACCATAAGCCAATGGCTCTTGCCAACATCTACAGTATCACCTGGTGTATGTCACAGACAAAAGGGTTCCCCATTCTCTGGGCATCTTGCAAAGAGGTGAGCTAGGTAAGGCTAGGGTGCAGCTGGATGCATAATAGGGCTATGTTTCAAGAGAGGAATCCACCCTTGTACTTCTTTCCTTTATAGGGCAAGGTGAGAGTGGACTTATAAACAAGAGACATAAAGTCTGGTCTGGGGCACTAAATGGTCTGAGTTTAGGTGTCAGTTGTCTGGCAACACCACTTGTTAGCTCTTGTGGGAAATTGGTTTGGGGCACAGCTCTTTCCATCGAGGAGAAAGGGGACAGCTGTTTTCATGAAATCATTCACCAAAAATAGTGACAGAACCAAGACTTGAATCCAAGTCTTTTTATCTCAGAACCCAGGTAGGAGTTGGAGCTACAGCAAATTTAGGGTTGTTTCACATCACTTATTTGAGAGTTCATTTCAAATGGCAGCTGACAGTCAAATGGGTAAATCATTCCAGGTGAAGGATCCATTCATAACAACCCAGGCACAGCTAGGGACTTGAGGAGGAAGATGTCTCTAAGTGGGAAGGAAAGAGTACTTCAGAGACTAAAAAATGAATCACTCAATTTTCAACCTTTTCAGTTAAACTCATTGTCTGATCACATGGCAAAAGGGACTTTAGAAGAATTTTTTAAAAACTTCATTGTTTGAATTAAAGCACAACTTCATAAATAACTGTGCTCGCTGTTCTTCTCCAAAATGGCTCTTTTTTTTTTTTTTAGTCAGAGTCTCACTCTGTTACCTGGACTAGAGTGCTGTGGCTTCAGCCTAGCTCACAGCAACCTCAAACTCCTGGGTTTAAGCAATCCTCCTGCATCAGCCTCCCGAGTAGCTGGGACTACAGGCATGTGCCACCATGCCCGGCTAATTTTTTCTATGCATTTTTAGTTGGCTAATTAATTTCTTTCTATTTATAGCAGAGACGGGGTCTTGCTCTTGCTCAGGCTGGTTTCGAACTCCTGACCTTGAGCGATCCTCCCGCCTCGGCCTCCCAGAGTGTTAGGATTACAGGTGTGAGCCACCACGCCCGGCCAAAATGGCTCTTTTTTTTTTTTCTTTTTGTTTTTTTTTTTATTACACACACAAAGAGTAATAAAACAAAATGGCTCTTCATGAAGAAAATTTCTGTATAAACAAATACAAGAGATCAAAGAGCATTGCTACTTTAAGAGGCTCTGAAGTTGACTAAGGAGTCCTATTGTGAATACCTGCCCCCTAATTTTTTTTAATTTTCCAATTAATTTTTAAACCCTAATTGATTTTTAAATACATATTTTGTATATTAGGTTTACAGATTTCACTGTTACATTTGCATTTCATCTCAGCAGTATATTTCAAGAGAAGGCTTGCATTTTTCTTTATTCTTTAAAAGGTTGACATGTTTTGTTTTATTATGTGAAGAACTGTTCTTATTAAGCTGGTACTCAACGGAGAATACTGCTGTTTTTATTTCTTTCTATCCTCAAATTGAACAAAAGATGACAGGCAAAAAAATAAGAAGTTTTTTTTAAATCAATTTTTTTTTCACAAATAGCTCATTTGATGAAGTCATATTATCTCCATTTTGGCTGAGATCAAAATCAGAGCTTCAGTGCTCATTTATTCCTACATTTGATCCTTAGAGACATGAATCTGTGGACCAAGTGACACATCGCTAATGTTTGTGATTCACAAAGGCCATTTAAAGATAGAACATTCACCCTATAGATAGATTTTTTTCTATCTTCCTGTCTATTCCCTTCCCTCTTCCTTACTTGATTTCTTCCCTTTTTCTTTCTTCCTTTAGCTGTATACTCTATAATTTAAGTCATAAATATTAAATAAAACTATTATTAAAAGTAAAGTTCTATTTTATGTTAAAAGAACTGAGTGTTAAAATGTAAGTATGAGAAAGTAAAATTTTTCCTACTGAATTTGTACTATATTTAACTTTCTAAAAATAGAAAGTACATATAGTATATACATATAGCTTACTATATTATTATTGTAATAGTATGCCTTAAACCTGTATATTGGTAGTTTTTATAAAACCATTTCTTGATTCTTGGGATCAGTGATAGGTGAGTGGGAGTGTGACTTACACTGAGTTTCCTCAAAAGCATACCCTGAGATAAGGATTTGAGTACAGGTAGTTAACTTAGGAAGTGAGTTCCAGAAGCACCAGTAGAGAAGTGGAGAAGTAACATAGGGAATGGAAAAAAGAAAACCAATAAAGTTACTATTATCAAGGAGAGTACAGCTATGGGCAACTGAGGCTCAATCCTGCTAAATAACTCTAGCAGATAGGTAAAATTTATAGTTAAGTAATCCCACTGAGAGGCAGGGCTCACCCTGAAGAGAAATACAAATATGGAATGAGGGAGAACAATAAAGACCCTGTGGCATTTGGTTGCAATTATTGGTACTTGTGTGAGCTCAAACATTTTTAAGTGTGTGTGTGTGTGCGTGTACTTATATGCACACACATACGCACACAGCAATAAGCATATCTTGCAGGAGATTGAGGGTTTTTTCGTACATTTAGGTGGAAGTTTTTAACTGAAAGAGCTATCTCTGAAGGAGCTGAGATAGGTGGTAGTGGCCTGAAACTATGTGAGAAATCCCCAAAGGAGAAACCTAGAAGTTTTCTTTTTCTTTTTGGACAATATCCTTCTAGAGCTCTTCTCTACACTAAACTGGAAATATTTTGCATTTGAATTTAACAAGGAGGTCCCCTGAGAAATCACTTTTTTCTTAATCATTTCAAGGTAGCAGAATAACATTTGCCATAAAATAAGCTTTTCTTCACTTTTATAAAAGAAACATAAGAGAATAACTCTGCAAACTCAATATTTGATAAATGAGAGGGTTGTAGGAGGAGGTGTAGCATTATGTAAGAGATTTTATCCTTAGTTTAAAAAACAGAGTGAAGATATCTGATTCTAATAGTGGCAGACAAGGTGCGATACTTTGAATGTGCCCCCAAAGTTCATGTGTTGGAAACTTAATTCCCAATGCTACAGTGTTGGGAGGTGGGGCCTAAGGAGAGGTATTTAGGTCATGAGGTGTCCACCTAAAAAGAAGATACTAGAGTTGGGTTTACTCAGAAATAGAAATAAGGATTATAATATGTAATGCATTAAATAGAAAACCACCAGTGTATTTGGTGAGGGAAGGGTATGGGGAGCTTTCATTAGCAAAAAAAAAGAGATTTACGTAAGCTGCTGAGAAACGGAGTTCATTGATTCCAGAGGTTCAAAGCCAAAGTTGTTGTCAGTTCTTTGGTGGAGATGCTATTACTGGGCAAATGTTCTTTCAAGAACATCTTACTTGAATTACTGTAGTCCTAAAGAACGTCTAGTGATAAACTTTATCAAAACAGGAGATGTGTGAAGCATATGAAAGGGTTTTTAGAAAGTCCTTGGAAAAAGTTCTTCTTTCAGACAAGTAAGAGTGAGCCTTACTTTGAGTCTGACAAAAGTGATTTCATCCTGGTAACTGTGACTTTCACAAGGGCTCCCCCATCATGAATTGATTAATGCCAATTATAAAAGGGTTTGAGGCTACAAGTTCAATCTCTTGCTTTCTCTCTCAACCTCTTTTTCCCTTCTGCATTACATCAAGGGTGACACAGTAAGAAGGCCCTCACCAAATGCCAATGCCATGCTTTTGGACTTTCCAGCCTCCAGACTGTGAGCCAATACATTTCTGTTTTTTATAAATTACCCAGTCTTAGGTATTCTATTGTAGCAGGACAAACAGACTAAGACACAAGGTGATTTGTATGACTTTCTCACTGAGGACAACTACAACTCTGCAAGAAATATGAAACATATGATTCTGGCTAGGTACAGTGGCTCATGCCTGAAATCCCAGTGCTTTGGGGAAGCTGAGATGGGAGGATCACTGGAGGCCAGAAGTTCGATACCAGCCTGGGCAACATAACAAGACCCTGTCTGTACAAAAAATTTAAAAATTAGACAGTTGTGGTGGCATGCACCTAGCTACTTGTAGTCCTAGCTACTTGAGAGGCTGAGGCAGGAAGGCTGCTTGAGCCCAGGAGTTAGAGGCTGTAGTGAGCTAAGATTGATCATGCCACTGTACTCAAGACTAAGCAACAACGCAAAACCCTGTTTCTATTAATAAAAAAAAAAAAAAACTGATTACGAGCATCAATGAGCTAAAAAGTGAATGAAGAAGTAGTCGTGAAGATGCGTGCTAAAATGGGACTTTAGAAAATGATCCTGATATTTGGAACCACTCCTGCTCCAGTTATGTTTATCAGTTCCTGAAGAGGTAGGTGAGAGTCTGAACATCCCTTTTGATAACTTTGCAGTGCTAAGTATTCAAAAGGTAAAGGCCAAAGTGGCAGAAAGAAGGGGTTTGATAAACTTGAAGGGCTGCACTGTAGGTTAATGTGTGTGTGAACCAGAATTAGACTAAAAGTAGATTGATAGATTCATTGGAGATATAAGCTAAACTGCAGGCTGGCAAATTTGCCAGACAGAACTGGGGAAAGAGGTAGCTTGAAAGAGTCTTTGTGGGATCAGAAAAAAACTTAAGGCCAGGCGTGGTGGCTCACGCCTGTAATCCTAGCTCTCTGGGAGGAGGAGGCGGGCGGATCACTCGAGTTCAGGAGTTTGAAACCAGCCTGAGCAGGAGTGAGACCCCATCTCTACTATAAATAGAAAGCAATTAATTGGCCAACTAAAAATATATAGAAAAAATGAGCCGGGCATGGTGGCGCATGCCTGTAGTCCCAACTACTTGGGAGGCTGAGGCAGGAGGATTGCTCGAGCCCAGGAGTTTGAGGTTGCTATGAGCAAGGCTGACGCCACGGCACTCACTCTAGCCCGGGCAACAGAGTGAGACTCTGTCTCAGAAAAAAAAAAACAAAAAAAACTAAAGTTGTTCTTCAGAAGGGTAAGGAATTCCAAAAATAATTGTCATATTCTGACTCTAAGATCCTAGATTACAGAACCAATACATATTATAAAAATAGCATTTAAGAATGGTGAATCACTGATAAGAATTCTTCTTACAGCATCCTCCATAGGCTTTAGGAATATATGGCTGACAGAAAAACCAACTTCACTCAGATACTAAGTTGTTTCCTTGGCTCAATTTACTATTCTAAGTGAAAGTGCTTGCCAAAGTCATTTGAGAACTACACGAAGATTCTACTACAGTATTGAGTAACAAAGAGGTAGGATTTATCAGTCAGCCTTACAAAGTACCTGCAGACAACTGTATGAAAAACTTGTAGCATGGTATAATGGTTGAGAGTACAGATCTGCTCAGACTGTCAAGGTTTAAATCCTATCTCCACCTCTTACTAGTTCGGTGATCTTGGACAGGGAACTTAACCTCTCTGTCTCAGTTTTATTCTTGGTAAAACGGTAGGGTTGTTGTGAGTGTTAAATGGGCTAATGCACATAAAGCTCTTCCACAGTGTCTAGCACATGCTAAACTTGGTTAATAAATGTTAGCTATGAATATAATAAATGAAAACCAATATTGGAAAAACTGCTTGTAACCAGTTTAAGATGAGCAACATGTTATGAGGGCAATTAATTGTAAAACTGAGAGAAGAAACTACATAGTAGCCCAAATATATTTTCCCTGAGCTTGCAAAAATGACAACTCTTTATTTCATCAATATTTCATAATCTTTGCTTATTCTTTTTGGGGCTATCTTGGTAGGGGTGATATTAAAAGTAATAATCATAATGGCCTTTTATATTTATAGTATATTTTTGGTCACAAAGTACTTTTATAGGCATTTTTCTTTGTAACAATTCTGTGTGATGGGTAGCATTTCCCCATTTTACTGGTGAAGAAACTGAGGCTTAGAAAAATAAAAGTAGTCTTTTAAAGAGGCAGAACTGGAACTCAAACATAGGTTTTTTTAATTCTAAAGTCCTGCATCTCCTTCCATGGGAGTGTGGTGAATATGGATAAAGTGATTTATATGCTCAACACAATTAATGAATCAGCAGAAAGTATTCAATTGGATTTAGTTTGCTTCAAAAATTCAGTCACTTCTGCTTAAAAATTTTAATGCTAAATTAAGAACAGTTGATGCAAATGCACAAATCACTTGGGGACAAAGTTTGATTGTCCTTATAATTGAAGGATAGGGTCTTGATGTTATTATTCTTGCTGTTACATTTAAAAATTGGAATACAAATAGACAAGATATGTCATCAACCTATTCTCATTTTAGTGTTCTAAGTGAAACTGGTTTCAAAATTCATGTTTAAAGCATAGTATTATTGTTGAACAGAAAAACATATAACTGACTACCAACCTATATTTTTTAATTCTTCAAATTTTATATATAAACTGAAAGCTAAACCTACCAGTTTGTGATAATTGATGCTGAAGCACAGGAGAGAGAATCAATGCGAGGTCAAACATTCACATTAAAATTTAAAGAATAGGTCTATTATTCGAAAGGATCTGTAATGCTTCTTATAGATATATCCAAATGTGTTTCTATCCTAAGAAATATTTGGATGCTGAAAAGCTTAGATATTTACGTGCTTGATGGAAAAGCTATTGTTACTTTCTAGCTTGGTAGCTCTGTGACATTTCAATGGCTTTAGCAGCATGATATTATTGGTGAACTTTATTAAAAAAGAAATCAACTTCTTACATTTAAAGTGGATGTATTCTAAATTTTTTTTTCAAAAGGTATTTAGTACTAGCATTATTTTAATGAGTATTTACTTTTTAAATGATTATGATTATCAGTGCTATTTACATTTAAAAACTGGGAGATGTCATTAATAATTCCATATGTATTCTAAATAACAATGACAGTCCTGGAAGGGATATATAGACCTTTAATATATGTCGTTAAATAAGGACATAAAAGTATTATATAATATCTAACTTTATTCAGAATTGATGTATGATGAATTAATGTACTCTTATTTCCTCTGTCTTTTAGACAATATAATGACAACACGTGCTATATTCAACTGTGGAAGAGTAGAACAAGAAGGGAGTCTAATTCAAACTCCTTACTTTTCATTAACTATTTTAGTCATTTTTTAATATTGCATTGAGGACTTTTATGTGCTGGGCAGTCTTCTAGTCACTGATGATACATAAGTGAACAAAACAGACAAAAATCCCTGCTCTTGTGGCACTAACATCCTAATATGGGGAGATCGACAATAAACACAATAAATAAGATAAAATGTATAGTATGCTAAATCACAATAAGTGCTATGGAGAAAAAACAAAGCAGACAAGGGGATTAGAAAATGTTGGTGAGGGCCTGAAATAAATACAGTGGCAAGAGAAGGCCTCGCTGAGGAAGTGACATTGCAGTTAAACCTGCAAAAGGGGAAAGAGTATTCTAGACAGAGAGAATATCAAGTACAAAAATCCAAAGTCCCTGAAGTGTAGACAGTGCTTTTTAAAGAAACAGCAAGGATGTCCTGTGGTTGAAATGAAATGAAGGAGTAGGAAATCGATGGGAGCTGAGGTTAGGGAGACAGGTGCAAAGGTGTTGGCCATGGTAAGGACTTTGGCTTTTGCTCTGAACAATATGGGAAGCCATTGGAAGATTTTGAGCTGAGAAATGGCCCAATTTTACTTCACAAGTGTACTTTGGCTGCTGAGTTGAGAACAGAGCAAATAGAGGAGGACGAGGAGTCAAGTTAAGAGGTTATTTCAATAATCCATGCAAAAGATGCTGAAGGGTGGGACCAAGATGGTAGCAGTGACATTGTGAGAAGTGGTTAGACTCTGAATATATTTTGCAAGTAGAACTTCAAAGCTGAGAATAATTTAGGCCCAGAGAGGCTGTGGCTCGACCAACACAGCCTGTTATTGACAGAGCTGGCATTGGATCAGTGATTTTCTTCCACCCAATCTTATACGTTTCCCAATAATCTGAATTTATTACATATAAGAGTTGAAATAACTCATCCTTTGAAATCACATTGGAAAATGAACAATAGTACTTAAATGAATGTGTAAGAATTCATGGTTTAAAACCAAATTGCAATATTTCAAAGTCTCCTAAAGTTTATATCACTTTATTTTATAGTTCGAACTCATTAACCTGGCATACTGGACAGACAGATAAAATCTGGATTGATTTTTATTTTTCCTGTTTATCCAAGTAGTTAACATTTGACTCTATTCCTTCATTTATTCATGTATTTTTAAAATGATTCTTTAGTGCCTATTAAGGTTCCAGGTCCTGGACTTTAGCTGCTTCCTGACTCCTCTAAAACCTCACCTTGGCTGTCCTCAGGCACTGTTTGTTGGTCAATCACCCCTTTGTACTCCTTTTTTTTTATTTGATCTCAGATTGTACCCTGGTTTCCTTTGTACTTCTGTGGCACTGAAACATAACTGTCATAACATTTATTACCCTGAATTGCATTTGTTGGTTTAACTTCCTGGTTTCCTCATGAGATTTTAAGCAATTGGAGTTAAGGATTAAGTCTTCTTTATCTTTGCATTTTCAGAAACTAGCACAATGCCCCTCACATTATAGGTGTTCATTGAAGGGTGAATTGATCAATTCTACTCAGAAGAGTCTGATTTTGGACCATTTTCTACTTTTTTTTATTTCATTCTTTGCAAAGTAAGTGATCACTAAAAAAGGATCACTGAAAAGTTATAAAATATTACTTGATTAATGCCAGTTATTCGGTAAACTCTAAGACTTTGATTATTACAATTAAACATAGGTCAGCAGACAAAAATTATGATTGATTTGATGATTTGGGGCAAATTCTTTTTTTTTTTAGAAATATTAAAATTTTATTAAAGAAAGTTATTACAGATAAACATAAAAACAAGAGAGTTTTATGCTGTAGCCAAAAATAGCTGCAAAAATAATTTTAAAATATCATATTACCAATAGTCTAACAATTGAGTTATAAAAAAGAAACACAAGGGGCCTTTGTGAAAACAATTACAAATCAGTAATGAGGATGAAATTAAATGGCTAAACAGCTAAACAGAGAGAATACTTTTTTT
>CAUYPO010059641.1:0-12166 GCA_963574435.1 Cheirogaleus major | reverse complement strand
GTACTGTGTTGAATAAGAGTGGTTAAAGGAGACATCCTTACTTTATTTCTGATCTTAGGAAGAAAGCTTCTAGTTTCTCACCATTAAGCATGATGTTAACTGGAGGCTTTTGTAGATTTTTCTTAACAAGTTGAGAACATTTCCCTCTATTCTTAGTTTGCTGAGAGTTTTTTTTATCATAAATAGGTGTTGGATTTTGTCAAATTCTTTTACTAAATCTGATTGATATAACCATGTGAGTTTTCTTCTTTAGCCTGTTGATGTGATAGATTAAATTAATTGATTTTGAATGTTGAACCAGCTTTGCATACCTGAATAAATGCCACTTGGTCATGATGTGTAACTCTTTTTATACATTGTTGTTTTTGATTTGCTAATATTTTGTTGAGGGTTTTTACATATATGTTCATTAGAGATACAGTTCTGTAGTTTTCCTTTCTTGTAATTTCTTCATCTGATTTTGGTATTAGGGTAATGTTGGGCTCATAGAATGAGTTAGGAAGTATTCCCCTCTGCTTCCATTTTCTGGAAGAGAAAAGTTGAAAACTTTTATAATTTCTTCCTTAAATTTTTGGTATAAATTACTAGTTGAAATCACATGGGCCTGCTGCTGTTTAGAAGCTTATTAATTATTTATTCAATTTCTTTAATAGATATAGGCTAAGTCATGTTATCTATTTCTCCTTGTGTGAGTTTTGGTAGACTATGTCTTTCAAGGAATTGGTCTATTTCATCTAGGTTATCAAATTTGTGGACATACAGTTGTTCACAATATTCATTTATTAGCCTGTTAATGACCATGGGATCTGTAGTGATGTCCCCCTCACTTCTTTTATTAACGACTTATATGTTTCCTTTATTTTCTTTGTTAATGTGGCTAGAGGCTTATTGATTTTATTGATCTTTTTTAAAAACCATCTTTGGGTTGCACTGTTTTTCTCTATTGATTTCCTATTTTCAATTTCATTGATTTACGCTCTAATTTTTTCCTATTTATTTTCTTCTGCTTACTTTGAATGTAATTTGCTCTTCCTTTTCTAGTTTCCTAAGGTGGAAGCTGATATTATGGATTTTAGATCCTTCTTCATTTCCAATGTATGCATTCAATGCCATGGATTTTCTTCTAAGCCATGCTCTTACTGCATCCCACAAATTTTGATAAGTTGTATTTTTATTTTCACTTAGTTCAAATTTTTATTATCTTGATATTCTTCTTTAACCCATGCGTTATTTAGAAGTGTGTTGTTTAATCTCCAAATATTTAACTCTCTCCAGCTATCTATGTATTATTGATTTCTAGTTAATTTCCAGTATGGTATCAGAATTTACTTTGTATTATTTCTATTCTTTTAAATTTGTTACGGTGTCTTTTATGGCCCAGAATGTGACCTGTCTTGGTGAATGTTCTCTGTGAGCTTGAGGAAAATGTGATCGTGCTGTTGGATTAGATCCAGTTGGTTGACGATGGTATTAAGTTCGAGTATGTCCTTACTGACTGTCTGCCTGTGGATCTGTCCATTTCTAATAGGGGGAGTTGCTGTTTCCACCATAATAATTGATTACTCCATTGCTCCCTGCAGCTCTATCAGTGTCTGCCTCACATATTTTGACGCTCTGTCACTGCATGAAAACACATTAAGGAGTGTTATGTCCTCTTGCAGAACTGACTCTTTCATCATTATGTAGTGAGCTGCTTTATCTGCGATAATTTTCCTTGTTCTGAAGTCTGCTTTCTCTGAAATTAATGTAACTGTGAAGCTTTCTTTTGATTAGTGTTAGTACGTTTTCTTCATCCCTTTACTTTGATTCTATTGGTGTCTTTATATTCAAAGTGGGCTTCTTATAAACAACAGATAGTAGAGTGTTGGCTTTTTATCCACTCTGACAATCCGTCTTTTAATTAGTGTAATTAGACCATTCACATTTAAGGAGATTATTGATATATTTGGTATTTGGCTTAACATCTACTATATTTGTAACTATTTTGCATTTGTTGCCCCCCACTTTTTTTTCTTTTCTTTTCTTTTTTTTTTTGGTATTCCAACCAATTTCCTACATTCTCTGGTTTTAATTCAGCCTTTTATATGATTCGGTTTTTTCTAATGTCTTAGCATATCAAATATACTTATTTTTTTAAGTTTTTTAGTGGTTTCCCTGGAGTTTACAATATACATTTACAGTTAATCTAAGTTCACTTTCAAATAGCACCACACCACTTCATGAGTTAGGTCAGGAATTTCATAACAAAGTATTCCCAATTCCTCCCTTACATCCTTTATTTTATTTCTCTTATTCGTTTTATTTTCCCATAATCTATAATCACCCAATACATTCTTGCTATTATTTTGTACAAAGTGTTATCTTTTATCAACCAAAAGTAAGAAAAATAAAATATTTTCTTTTTACCTTTATTTATTTCTTCATTAACATTTTCCCTCTTTTAGGTAGATTGGAGTTTCTAATTTATATTTATTTCCTTCTCTCTGAAGAACTCATATTAACATTTCTTGCAAGGCAGATCTACTAACAATAAATTCCCTCAATATTAGTTTTTCTGAGAAAGTCTTTATTTCTCCTTCACTTTTGAAGGATAATTTCACTGACTACAGAATTATAGGTTGGTATTTTAGGGGTTTTTTTTTTCTTTCAAAACTTTAAATATTCACTCTACTCTACTTTTGTTTGCATAGTTTCTGGAAAGCAATTTGATGTAATCCTTCCTTTGTTTTTCTAAGAGTGCAGTGTCTTTTTTCCCTCTGGTTTCTTTCCAAACTTTTCTTTTTGTCTTTGATTTTCTGTAATTTGAATAAAATATGCCTAGGTGTAAATTTTTATTATTTATCCTACTTGGTGTTCACTGAGCTTCTTAAATTTGTACTTTGGAAAATTCTCAGCCATTATTACTGCAAATAATCTCTGTTCCTTTCTCTCTTTATTCTCCTTCTGGTCCTTCTGGTATTTCAGAGGAGTATTCTATTATGCATATGTTATAACTTTTGTAATTGTCCTGCAGTTTTTAGACATTGTTACATTTTTTCATTCTTTCTTCTCTTTGCTTTCAGTTCAGGAAGTTTCTATTGACATATATTCAAGCTCACTGATTCTTTCCTTGACCCTGTCCAGTCTACTAATGAGCCCAGCAAAGGCATTCTTCATTTCTGTTACAGTGTTTGATTTCTAACACCATTTCCATCTTTCCTCTCTCCTTTTACATCACCCATCTGTTCTTGTGTGTTATCCACTGTTTCCATTTGGGCCCTTAGCATATTAATCATAGTTATTCTAAATCCCAGTCCAGTAACTCCAAAATCTCTGCCATGTCTGAGTCTGTCCTGAAGTTTGCTTTGTCTGATTAGACTGTGGTGCTGTTCTTCTTCCTGTTGTTGTTTTAAAGAAGATTTGTAATTTTTTATTGAAAGCTGGACAGGAATGATCATTTCAAAGGAACTGAGGTAAACAGGCCTTCAGTGTGAGGCTTTACGTATATCTGGCTAGAGTTAGGCTGTGTTTACAGTTTGCTATAGCTGTAAGTGTCGGAGGATAGAATTTCTTCTAGTGTCCTTGTTTCTGTCTCCCTTGTTGTCTTTGGGTTTCTCTAGACACTCCTTCTTAAATACAGTCTGAGGCTTGCACTTTCAGCAGTAATCACCGAGGGGGCGGGCAGTAAGCGTTCTATAATCCTGATTAGGTCTCAGTCTTTTCATAAGCCTGTAACCTTCACAAATATTTTCATCCTTTTTCCTGCCTCAGATGAGACAGGAAGGCTAGAGGGGCTAGAGTTGGATATTTCTCTTCCCCCAGATCAGTTAGGCTCTGGTAGAGTATTTTCACTTGATGGCAGGCCTTGGCTAAGGAGAAGACAATTCTCTGGGTGTATTTCACAATGGTTGCTATTCCCTTCCCCCTCCTAGAAGCACAGGGATTTTTCTCTAGCCTTCATTCTGAGGACTTGGTGGGGCTTCTGGAGGTAAAACACAAGTATGTAGGATCCTCCTATGACTGGGCCCCAGAGTTTTGAAACTCTCAAGCTAGTCCACACTGAGCCTGTAGCAACTCATCAATGAGCTCAGGGTTCCTACCTGCAATGGCTGCAACAGGGGCTTCTGTTGCTGGGCTTCTGCTCCCAGTAAGCAGTGATTCTTGGTATATGCATCTCTCAAACTAAAAAAGAAAGCAAGGCTGGGCACAGTGGCTCATGCCTATAATCCCTGCACTTTTGGAGGCTGACACAGGAGGATCACTTGAGCCCAGGAGTTCGAGTCCAACTCGAACATAGCAAGACCCCATCTCTTTAAAAAGAGAGAGAGAGAATGTAAAAGAAAGAAAGGCAAAAAGTCACAGGGGCCAACCTGAAAAGTCTCCCAATGACAAAAGTTAGAACTTAAAGCAACAAAATAAATAACAATACAATTGGATTAAATAATCCAAATAATTGAAGAAATATCAATGAGTCCATACAGATATAAACCAATAAACTGGGGGAAAGGGACAACTCTTCTTTACAAAAAAAATCCAGTAAATAAAGACAGAAGTGAGGAAAATATAAAATCACCATCAGAACACCACAGTAGTAATAACTATTAATACATAGGCAAAATCCACCTATGGGTGCTAAATTAACAAGCAAAAGTTTAAAGAGGAAAGTGCTATTTGCATAGTCTCAAAATATTTTTCTAAAATATTTAGTAATTACAAAGGAGGAAATAATAACTTTACAATGAAGATTTCTCCTCTCCAAAGCTAGGAAGAAAATTCAGTGAAGAAATAATTATGCCTCAGTGTGTTTGGGGCTAAGTAGCGAGTAGCAGGGTCAGCTCCTGGACTCTAGAAATCTTCCTTTCTAGGAGCCTGAGCACGAGTGGCGCGGTGTGCGTGGGGCGTCGTCAGGCTCAGGTGGTGGAGGGAGGGGCCGTGAGTCCCAGAGTCCAGGCGGCCCTAGAAGCTGGGCAGGACACGGGCTCTCCCCAGGAGCCTGCGGGAAGAAGCGCAGCCAAGTAAGACCCATGCCGGACTGCTCATATTTAGAGATGCAAGTTGATAAGCTTGTGCTGTTTTAAACCAGTAGGTTTGTGGTAATTCATTACAGCAGCAACAGCAAACTGATATGCCATGATCAGATAAAGCAAAGCATATTTTGAGAAATATTAAAAATAATTTTTTGGATTCTATCTTGGTATTCCAGACTATTAATAAATCTGGTTTTGATAATATAAACTGCAAGAATATGGTGGTTGTTATTCTTCATTTTTCCCCTCATCCTCCTTCTTGCCCTCCTCTGCTTCAGTGTTCTTGTTCTCATGAGTTGTAATTTAAGATTAAGTTGAAAGACCACAAAATGGAAAGCCGTTATAAGTGGCTCTCTCACATTTCCTGGACCTTGGGTAGCAGAACCATGTGATTGCTTTCTTGGTTTGACCTAGTTAATTCTCTGTTCATTGGTAGCCTTTGAATCCTTTATTATGAACATACAATGTAATAACCACTTTCTATTTTTAAAAAAATTGTTAATAGTTTTTTTTGGATCAAAGCAAAGCACAAACTCTTATGCATTAAAACTTTTCTTTTAATGAAAAGGTTTATTTCAAGCCCAGTTTAAAAAATAGTTTTCCTTGTCCTCTCCCTCTTTGCAGTGAGTTGTCCAGCTCCAGTTATGCTAAGCACCCAAATGGAAGCAAATCCAATGTAAATAAAAGAAGTCAAGGCTAAAAAGGTCTCATTAGACACATGGCACCAAAAGCAATTAGCAAATGTTTTAACTGTTTTTCTCCATAGTTTTTAAGTCCAAGCATTAATTGTGCATTCAACTAAAGTCTTCTCTTCTCAATTATAGCCTATAAAATATGTGTCTACTTCTCACATATCAAGCAAAGAGCCAAACGACCAGCTCTGGTTAAGGCCTTTGCTTAAAACAAAATGTAGTGGGGGGGAGGGCGGGGGAGGGAGCAACACAACATATGTAACCTAAACATTTGTACCCCCATAATATGCTGAAATTTTTAAAAAATGTAGTCTTGGGCATAAAATACAAAAATTAATATGCTTATTTAATCAAAATAAGAGATGTCGGCAGGGTATGGTGGCTCATGCATGTAATCCTAGCACTCTGGGAGGCTAAGATGGGAGGATCACTCAAGGTCAGGAGTTCAAGACCAGCCTGAGCAAGAGTGAGACCCCGTCTCTACTAAAAAAATAGAAAGAAATTAGCTGGACAACTAAATATATATATATATATAATTAGCCGGGCATGGTGCCGCATGCCTGTAGTCCCAGCTACTGGGGAGGCTGAGGCAGGAGGATCGCTTGAGCCCAGGAGTTTGAGGTTGCTGTGAGCTAGGCTGACACCACGGCACTCTAGCCCAGGCAACAGAGTGAGACTCTGTCTCAAAAAAAAAAAAAAAAAAAAGCAAGGCCTTCCTGGAAAAACATAAATATTTTTCGATGTCCAAGAAATAAATAATGGGTACTAAGCACTTCACAAACTGTAGAGTGCAGTGCAGCGCAGGGAGTGCTGTCTCCATGGTGACAATGTGCAGAGCAGGGATACATCAGAGGGTGGGCCTAGCAGGGGCCGCAGGGCGACATCCCCTTTGAGCCACGTTCCAGGTGTTCCCTGTGCCTCCCACAGGTGGCACCTCAGGTGGAGGCTAAGAGTGAGCTGAGCCCCGGCCAGCCTGGGTGTGGGGACATCACTGCTGGGAAGACCCTGGAGCACCCTCAAGCCCTGAGAGCTTGGCAGGAACAATGATGTTAGAAGGCGCCATGTTCAAGTTGAGGCAGAGGAAAGAATTCAGCTACAAGTTCAGTAGGCAGGTGTGAAAGTGGGCCCAGGGCGCCAGCTACCCAGAACAGCAATATGGAAACCTTGCCGGTGAGCTAGATGCTGAGGAGGAGGTCTGGGTCTGGCTTGGCGAAGAGCTCGGTCCTCCACAGAGGCTGGCGGGAGGCGAAACCTGGCCCAAGGAGTGGGCCCACAAGGCCCAGGCTGCGGGGCGGCGAGAACGGCACATTTTTCTGTAGTCTCAGAAATTTGTCCTAGTTTTCAGACTTCGGAGGGTCCTAAACCATGCAACCTAATAATATTCTCTCTTCCTTCAGGTTTCTGTTGCAGTAACACTATTGATGTCATAAATTACAAACTGTAAAGTGGAAATGGCTCCCTGCCTCACCTGTTATCCAAGTTTTTCTTCTTCAGATGCATTTTTTGCTTTTAAATAAGAGATCCTATATTCAGAGAAGCCAATCTCATGTAGTGACGGAAAGTAGTTTTGTGTAGAAGGGAACAGCACGGCTGACAGAACAAAGATGCTTCGGAGCACACACAATCAGTTACCCAGCATTTGAGGAGAAAGATGTAGATGCCTGTGAAAAATCTCGAGTAGGATGAGATTTAGTGTAGTTTCAGGCAGAAAAAATGTTGGGCAACATGATACACATATGCGTTTCCACAGAGCTATGCCACACACAACTGCACAACACACTGTGCTGGGCTCAGACCAGCAGAGGACAGAGCGGCTGGGCAGAGCCACGGGCCGCAGCAGGTTTCTAGAATGGCTTCTCCCCCACTGTTACCAGAGATTATTCTTCCGAGCGTTGTTCTGAAATTCAGAACTCTGGCCATTTTCTTCCTTGTTGACTGTTTATCCCAGACTTCCACTGTATTACAACACTTTAGCTTCCTACATTTGCGTTTGGCTTTATTACATGAAAAATATTTACACATTTTACTAACAAACCTCAGTAAGCACAACCCATCAGATCAACATGGCAACGATGCAAACATTAATCACATACACACTCGCGGTCGACTGAAACTTCCGTTCACTTTCTCACCTATGAATATATTACAGGACTCAGTGTCATCTCAGTGGAACCTGCTAGGAGGAAATCCTTGTCTTTCGACATTTTTTACTTTTATTTTCAACAGTAGAGAAGGAGAAAAACAAGCAGAACCAGAGTTTTATATGTAATAAGTGTCCAACAATGCCCACTTATACAGTTTAAATATGAAGACAACCCTCTTCCCAGAAACCCTCTAAAAACGCAAGACTGGGCAGCTCTAAATGCAGGGCCCACAGTATAAGAGAAAGCGCTTCCTACCAGCAGACTGTTGGGGCCTTCGCTCTGAACCCCTCCTACCAAATACCCTGGCCGTGTGGCATTGTGGCTCAGAGCTGGGCTGTGGACAAGGCAGCCTGGAGTCAGGTTCTCCCACGGCCAGCTGTGCGGACTTGGGGAGCCACATCGGCTCTGCCCCTTTCCAGTGCCTCAGTCCTCCTTACTAGAAAATGGGAGTGGTTATATCTTTATCATGGGAGTCAAGAGACTACGCATATACATATACATATACATATAATCTGTACCTGTAGACAGCAGCTCACACACTGCCTGGAACACAGTCGGTACTTACAGAGGGTCAGCCAGCCCTGGCTGTGGTAGGAGCGAGAGGAATAACGCCCTGAGATACCTTCTTAGAAACGGCGAGCACTGTGCGAGGAGGAGAAGCCGTAGCCAGCCCAGGCTGCGGCAGCACGGAGGGCTCCCGGGCGCACACCCGCCACGCAGCCCGCACAGACACAGGCCACAGGCAGCCTGGGCAGGGCTCTGTGGTCGCACCAGCGCAGGGACAGCGAATGTGGGGCCTGGCCTCTCTGCAAACACTGGGTTCCCCTGGCACCCCTAGCCCTGACTCCCCAGCCCTCCCAGCCCACTTGGAGGGGCACACCGCTCTGTCACTCACTGCTGGGCCTCAGCAGTCTCCCTATCACAGCAGGACATGGCCACAAAAACCCTGGCGGCTCTGTAGGGTCCCAGTTCTTCTGCATTTGGAAAGAACTTCTCAGAAATTCTCCTTCTGGTGACGCTGAGGGGATGCCATAAAGAAAACTTGGAGCTGCCCTCTCCAGGAGGGCTCAGGACACTGACTTAATCACACATGTCCCCAAATTCCAGACAAGACATGTCCCCAAATTACAGACAATTCCATCTGTAGTTGGACCACAGATGAAGAAATGGGGCCCTGTGAGTCGTGGAGGAGCCCGCAGTGGCACTTCATGAAACGCCAGGGAGCCAACTTCCTTGTCCTCTACATGTGATGCCTTGGAGAAAGAAACACGCCAGTCTGCCCAAAGGATGTGCAGCACAACAGTGATTTATAATCGCACGTTCCATGTGCTGCGTGCTATCCTGAAAGCCTTAGAGATATTTTATTTTCCAACAGTCCTATGAGGCGGGTATTATTGTCACTACCTTTTACAGATGAGAAAACTAAGGCCCAGAGTGACTTGCCCAAAGTCCCACAGCTGGGAAGTCACAGAATTAAAAATCAAATCCGGGAGCGTCTGATGTGAAAGCCCACGATCTCGCTCTGCCAGAACACGGTATGGTGGCCCCTCCCTGAGACCCCATGTAGATTAATAAGACTGTAGCTTTCACCAGTAAAATAATTATAGGGAGCAAGAATGAGGAAGGGAAGACAGCACATCCTTGGTTCCTGTGGCCCATCCATGATTGCAAACTCATCCATCACCCAAGTAAATCACAACGTGGCCGCTTACTCCTTGGTCTTGAACACAATTTTGTTCTGGAGATTTTCTGGCACAAATTGAAAGAAATGCCCTCCAAGAATCTGTCCCTGTGATCTGCTGTGGGTATCAGTGCACCCAGTAGTGGGTGGCCCAAGGGCAACACGACCTGTGCTGGCCACACCAGGTGAAATCAGGGAGACCTGGCCTATGACCTAACATACCACGAGTCTGATTGGACAATGCACGCAGACCCCCGGGCTGAAGGTCAATATCGATTTCCATGCAGCTAAAACAAAATCGAAGTTCTGAGTTGTTTAAACATATGTATATACACACAACCCTCATGTGCTAATTCTACAGCCAACTGGAATTAAATCCATATACCTTCAAAACATAGTAAAACTTTGATAAACTTACCGAACTACCACTTAATGCAGACACAAAGATGCGTGGACAGGTATGAGCCCTGCTGTTGGGCTGACCTTATTTGAGTCCAATGCTGATGACCAGTGCTGCGACACCTGGGCAGGTGACTCACCCCTCTGCCTGCCAGGCCTTGTGTGCCAACACAGAGAGTAACACCACCAGCCAGTGAAAATGACACTGAAGGAGACAAAGCGTCCAGTGCTTGGGACATATGCCCCTTTTCCTCCACTCAACCAAATCTGAAATCAGATTGGTCATCCGTTTGGCTCAAGTTCCCACCTCCAAGGACAACCCAAAGGCACAGAATCCTGCACCTGAAAGTCATTGTGGGCTCCAGCCCCAGGACACTCAGCCTGCCCCCACCTAATCACTCAGTGTGCTGATGTCTTCTGGTCTCATGTGCTAGACTAAGTCTACTCAGCCTATAACTATGTCCTTCGCTATAATTTAAGAAACTGGTATTTAATAAGCACTGACAGTAGCCAAACTTATTAAGAGTGAATCACTAGGAACCTTTGTTTTCCACCATGTGGAGCTCAGATGGGACTAGTCAAGCATAAAGATGCTCACTACACAAGGCTTTAGCCCAGAAGGAAATTTTTTTCCTCTGAAAATTACGAGCAAACTATTTGGCTATTTTAAAAGCTAAAAATAAATATAGCTTACTGGTTCCAAACACTGTTTATGATAGTCCAGCTCCAAGACCATTTCAGTTTGGAAACAAGTTGCATTTGGCAAGCAATTAGGCTCCAAAAGTGTCTAATTGCGTTTTCTATTTTAAATAACAAAATAAAAAACAAAGTATTTTGATTTAAAAATTAACAGCTGCATAGAAAATTCTCATGCATTTTCATAAGGATATTAGTAACCTAGGTGGGGCGTAAGAGATGGTCTTCTCAGCCACAGAAAATTACCCAACCAACCACAATATTTTACCAAACATTTCAGAAATCAACGTGTTGCATTTACTCAAATGAGTCCCTAAGTCAGAATAAAACTTAGGTTGAGGTCTGACACAGGGCCTCTGTTCAGGGCTGCACAAAATGAGCTGAACAAATGGTTTCTGTCTGCTAGAAGCTTACCAGTGGAGAAGAAAGAGATTTAGAACATGGATTAAACAAATATAAATTACATAGTAAAGCCGTGAAGTAATTTAAGTATGTTTTGATAATACACCATTCTAAGCTGGGTTATAACATTTGCTTAACCTCAGAGCCACAACCCCTGCCGTTGTGTCCGGGCTGTCCCACACACACTACATCACCCCCTGCCGCCCCGTCCCTCTGTCCCTGGAGCCCAGAGCTGCCTCTGCAGCGCCTCCGCACCGTGCCCACGCCAGGCCTCGGCTGCACCAAAGCCGCTCTTCACCTCCTCAGTCCAGCCGGGCCTCTGACCACCCCGACAGGCTCCTTGGCACCACTGCACCACGTCTACGGAGCTCTGAGGCCACCACAGGGCTGCAGGGTGCTTTGCAGACAGCTCTCACCACCTCTCAGGCCACACGCCCTCCCGGCGCACCCACCATCACCTGCCTCGGCCGCGCGCACACAGGCCTGCTACTTGCTCGTGCTGTGCACGCCGCCTCCCTTCCTCATGCCCTTCCAGCCTGGGCAGCAGCCCAACGTCTCTCCCCGCGCCGGCCAGCTGCATGGCTGCCCTGCTCTGCAGGCCTGCCCCATGCCCCTCCACACCTGGCCACCTGCCTCGGGCCACCCTTGTGCTCACAGGACCCTATACGCGGAAGTGTACTTAGTATAAAATCAATGCTGCACACGCGCTACGCCAGGGACGGCGGCCGCCAAGGGCCACACAGCCTGGCCTGGCTGTCAGCGGCCTCGGACCCACACAGACACTCCACGGACCCACACAGACACTCCTCAGAGCCACACAGACACTCCTGGGACCCACACAGACACTCCTCAAACCGACACACACACTCCTCAGACCCACACAGACAATCCTCAGAGCCACACAGACACTCCTCCCACCCACACAGACACTCCTCAGAGCCACACAGACAATCCTCAGACTCACACACACACTCCTCAGAGCCACACAGACACTCCTCAGAGCCACACAGACACTCCTCGGACCCACACAGACACTCCTCAGACCCACACACAAACTCCTCCGACCCACACAGACACTCCTCACAGCCACACAGACACTCCTCGGACCCACACAGACACTGCTCAGAGCCACACAGACACTCATCA
>CAUYPO010059637.1:0-10328 GCA_963574435.1 Cheirogaleus major | reverse complement strand
TTGCCTGGGCTAGAGTGCCTGTGGCGTCAGCCTAGCTCACAGCAACCTCAAACTCCTGGGCTCAAGTGATCCTCCTGCCTCAGCCTCCCGAGTAGCTGGGACTACAGGCATGTGCCACCATGCCCGGCTAATTTTTTCTATTTTTGGTAGAGATAGGGACTCGCTCTTGCTCAGACTGGTCTCGAACTCCTGAGCTCAAACAATCCGCCCACTTTGGCCTCCCAGAGTGCTGACTTTTTCTTCCTTATAGAATGTGACTTAAAGCCAAACTCAGTAGCCCAGCACCATTCAATTGGCAAGAGTTTTTGAAAAGAAAAGAGTATCAGTGGCTACAACTCCGTTCTAAGAGGGCTTGGTTGCATCTGTAACCGAGAGGGTTTAAACGTGAGAAGGATTTATTTTTCTCCAATTCTTGCTTTCAACTGGAGATCTGTGGACTCTCTCCTTTCTGCCACTAAGAACTTCTAGGAAAGTTAGATTACTAACTTTCAGATTCCATAGCTGTTCATTTTGGTTATTAAAATTCTATCTATTTAAAGACTTTAATTTCATTCTCAACTGAAATTCCATTTCCTTTCCTCTTAGGTCAGAACTGACCTAGGCCCTTGATTATTACAGAGCCTGGCTCTGAGACATCTTCTCCCCTCTCCTTAGCTCTTTCAAAGCTGAACTCTCCAGCATCAGGCAGGACAAGGGTGAAGGACAGGGACAAGGATCTCTTCCTCTCTTGGCCGGTTGTCATTTCTCTCTGGTTAACACAGTGATTCTGAAGATGCCCTTTGTGTGACAGTCCCCAAATTCTGCCCACCTTGCAGGGTGAATGTATGAGTTCTTTGGAGGCAAGGCCTGCCCACTGCAGGAATCCCCAGTGTAGGAGATGCAAGATGTTAAACAAAAGTACAAGTATAGTATGATTTCACATACATGAATATCTTGAATGTATTGTGGGTTCAGTTTAACAATGAAGTGAGTCACATGAAATGAATTTTTTTGGTTTCCTAGTGCATATAATAGTTATTTTTACATTTTATTGTAGTCTATTAAGTGTGCAATAGCATTATGTCTATAAAAGCAATGTTCATACCTTAATTTAAAAATACTTTATTGCTAAAAAATACAAACGATCATCTGAGCCTTCAAAAATCTTTCTGCTAGTGGAAAGTTCTTGCCTCCACATTGATGGCTGCTGACTGATTGGGGTGGTAGTGGCTGAAGGTTGGAGTGGCTGTGGCAGTTTCTTAAAATGAGACAATGAAGTTTGCCACATAGATTAACTCTTCTTTTCACAAAAGATTTCTCTGTAGCATGTGATACTGTTTCATAGTATTTTACCCACAGAACTTTCAAAATTGAAATCAATCCTCTCAAACTCTGCCACTGTTTTATCAACATTCTAAATTCTTTGTTGTTGTTTCAATAATGTTCACAGCATCTTCGCCAGGAGTAGATTCCATCTCAGGAAACTACTTTCTTTGTTCATCCGTAAGAAGCAACTCCTCATCTGTTCAAGTTTTATCACGAGATTGTAGCAATGTAGTCCCATCTTCAGGCTCCACCTCTAATTCTAGTTCTCTTGCTATTTCCACCATGTCCACAGTTCTTCCCTGCACTGAAGTCTTGAACCCCTTAAAGTCATCCGTGCAAGTTAGAATCAACTTCTCCCAAACTCATGGTAATGTTGCTGCTTTGACCTCCCATGAATCACAAATGTTCTCAATGATATATACAATGGTAAATCTTTTCTAGAAGGTTTTTCGTTTACTTTGCCCAGATCTCTCAGAGAAATGACTACCTATGGCAGTTATAGCCTTAGAAAATGTATTTCTCAATAATAATCCTTGAAAGTCAAAATTACTCCTTGATCCATGGGCTGTAGAATGGATGTTGTGATGGCAATCATGAAAACAACACTAATCTCCTTGTACATCTCCATCAGAGCTCTGGGGTGACCAGGTGCATTGTCAAGGAGCCGTAATATTTTGAAAGGAATGCTTTTTTCTGAGCAGTGGATCTCAACAATGGGCTTAAAATATTCATTAAACCAGATGTACTGTCACCTAGGCTTTGTTGTTGCATTTCTAGAGCAGAGGCAGGGTAGATTTAACATAATTCTTAAGGGCCCTAGGATTTTCAGAATGGTAAATGAGCATTGGCTTCAACTTTAAATCACCAACTCCATTAGACCCTAACAAGAGAGCCAGACTTTCCAATGAAGTTTGAAGCCAGGTATTGACTTCTCTTTAGCCATGAAAGTCCTAGATGGTATCTTCTTCCAACAGAAGGCTGTTTTGTCTACAATGAAAATCTGTTGTTTACTGTAGTCACCTTCATCAGTGATCTCCGCTAGGTCTTCTGGATAACTTGCTGCAGCTTCTCCATCACAGTTGCTGTTTCACTTTGCATTTTTATTATTCTGGAGATGACTTTTTTCCTTAAACTCCAAGAACCAACCTCTGATCGCTTTCAACTTTTCTTCTGCAGCTTCCTCATCTCTCCCTGCCTTTAGAAAATTGAAGAGAGTTAGAGCCTTGCTCTGGATTAGGCTTTGGCTTAAGGGAACGTTGTGGCTGGTCTGATTTTCTATCCAGATCATTAAACTCTCTCCATTTCAGCAATTAGGCTGTTTTGCTTTCATATCATTTGTGTTCACTGGAGTAGCACTTTTAATTTCCTTCAAGAACTTTTCCTTTGCATTCACAACTTGGCTGTTTGGTGCAAGAGGCCTAGCATTCAGCCTATCTTGCCTTTCCACATGCCTTCCTCACTAAGCTTAATTATTTCTACCTTATGGCTGGGTGAGGTCACTCATGTGAGGTCGCTCATGCGAGTAATCCTAGCACTCTGTGAGGCTGAGGCAGGAGGATCGCTTGAGGTCAGGAGTTCAAGACCAGCCTGAGCAAGAGCAAGACCCCATCTCTACAAAAAATAGAAAAATTAGCTGTGCGTGGTGGTGAGCACCCGTAGTCCCAGCTACTTGGGAGACTGACACAGGAGGATCGCTTGAGCCCAGGAGTTTGAGGTTACTGTGAACTATGATGACACCACTGCACTCTACCCAGAGTAGCAAAGCGAGATTCTGTCTAAAAAAAAGAAAAACTAAAAAAAAAAAAGAAAAATCTCTAGCTTTTTATTTAAAGTAAAAGACATCAGACTCTTCCTTTCACTTGAACACCAGAGGCCATTGTAGGGTTGTTAATAGACCTAATTTCAATATTGTTGTCTCAGGGAATAAGGAGGACAAGGAGAGGGAGAGGGACAGGGAACAGCCAATCAGTCAGAACATACAACATTTATCGATTAAATTTGCTGTCTTATATGGGCACAGATTGTGGCACCCCAAAACAATTACAATGGTATCATGAAAAATCACTGACCTGTTGGGCGTGATGGCTCACATCTGTAATCCCAGCACTTTGGGAGGCCAAGGCAGGGGTAATGCTTGAAGTCAGAAGTTCAAGACCAGCCTGAGCAGCATAGTAAGACCCTGTCTCTACAAAAAAAAAAAAAATTAGCCAGGCATGGTGGCACACACCTGTAGTCCCAGCTACTTAGGAGGCTGAGGCAGGAGGATGGCTTCAGCCCAGGAGTTTGAGGTTGCAGTGAGCTCTGATGATGCCATTGTACTCTGGCTAAGGCAACAAATCAAGACTGTGTCTCAAAAAAAAAATAAAAATAAATTGATGATATTTTGATGAATATTTTATAATACAGCCCTCAATGGTACGGGAGTATCATTTGCCTTGAACAGAGGTAATTCACAAAAATAGATATAAGGGGAAAAAAAGAAATTAAAGCAAAGCAGTTAAAAAAAATTTTTAGCTACATATTGTTACTGCTGCAGTTAATGAAATTCTGTAATACTCTGACTTTAACCTATGATGAAAAAACAGACACAAAACAAAACATTGTTCCTGCCCACACTGTACCTATGCAGTATTCTGCCTGTTTCCTTGGTTTTGCTTTCCAAGATCTCAGTTACCTGTGGTCAACTGAGTTCTGAAAATAGGTGAGTACAGTACAGTAAGATACTTTGAGAGAGAGACGACATTCACATAACTTTTATTATAGTATACGTGTATACAATGTACTGTTATTGTTATTCTCCTACTGTGCCTAATTTATCAATTAAATTTTACCATAGGTGTGCGTGTATAGGAACAAACATAGTATATATAGGATTCTGTATTATCTATGGTTTCAGGCATCCACTGAGGGTCTTAGAATGTATCCTCTGAGGATAAGGGAGGACTACTATATACACACATAAAAACGAAACAGGTTTCAAAAAAATACTATTCAACCTTACTACTGGTAATGCACGATGATATTTTTTCATTCTATTCTATTTTGTATCTTTTTAAAATAATGAACTTGATCCACTAAATTGATTTACCACCATCCACAAAGGCTTGGTCCCAAGGCCTTTGGTGTCAAAAACATGCATTAGTGAATATTATAGAAGCATTAAAGACAAACCATTACCAGCCTAAGATCTTCTCATTGAACTGAGAAGACTTGGAAAGAAATGAAAAAGGAAAGTACTTTCTCACTTGGTGATTTAAGTTTATGACATGCTGTTATCAGGGCACAACCTCCCATCTACAGGCAGGCTACTAGTGGTGAACAGCCATGCTAAGGGGACACCAATCTAAGGATGCCCAATGGTGGAAGAAAGGGCTGTTATCTCTCCAGCAGGAGAGCACCAAGGGGCTTCCTCGTGGCCATCCTGCACATGCAGGTTCAGGTTCACAACCCCAGGCACATGACCAAAAGCTCAACAGGAGTGAACAGGTCCAATTGCTGCTGTAATAAAGTACCGTAAACATAGTGGCTTAAAACCTCAGAAGTGTATTTTCTTACAGTTCTGCAGGTGAGAAATCTGAAACCAATTTCACTAGGCCAAAATCAAGGTGTCAACAGGGCAAGTTCCTTCTGGAGTGTCTGGAGGGCTCACAGTAGAGAATATTTTCCTACCCTTCTCAGCACCCAGTGGCTGCCTGTATTCCTGGTCATGTGGCCCTTCCTCCATCCTCAGAGCACATCACTCCACAATCTCTGCCTCCCTTATTATACCACCCTCTCCTCTGACCCTGACCCTTCCTCTGTCCTGCTCACAAGGACCCCTGTGAAGACATCAGGACCATCCAGATGGTTAAGGACCATTCCTTAACTTAATCACATTTGCAAAACTCTCTTTGCCACATAAGTTACACAGGATCTGAGGATCAGGACGTGGACATTTTCGGGGCCCTCCCTCAGCCTGCCATGGTGACCAGGATGAAGGAGGCAGTTAAGCAGGCTAATCTGGCCAGGGCAGAAACAAGAACCAAGAGAAGAGCCCTAGCATGTGGTGGAGACCAAGGGTCAGGTGCATGACAAAGAACATGTGAGGGAATAAATCCCATAATGTGTACAAGGTCATGATCTGAGTCTGAGTCACAGGGAGTAAGCCAAGGTCAAAGTGGGAATCAGGAAGGGGAAGGAGAAGGAGAAGAGGAAAGGGAAGGGGCTGACACAGAGGTGAACCCCAACCCACCTGTGGAGTGCAGAATGAGCAGCAGACAGCAGCAGAGACCCACCATGCAGGCGACAGCAACTGTGATTTATTTAAACAAGTCAACGGGAACAAGAGCTGCTACGACAAACTTTGTAACCAAGGTTTCTCAGTGCATGGGATGAGATCGGGCCTGCCCATCACTCGGGGAGCTCAGCATAGCTCCCCCCGGGTGGCTTCAGCTTCTGGCTCAGCATGTGCCTTCAACAGATTAAGAAGTCATCCCCTGCAAACCTGAGGGGAGGAGACACACAGATGCTGATCAGAGACTCTGGCAGTGTGAAGCACAGAAAACAGAGCTGGGAGAATGTGACCCTGCTGTGGACCCCCAGTGACCAGCTGTGGGGCACCAGCCACACATCTGACTGCTTCAGCCCTGCTGTCCTGTTATGGAGAATGAGATTTCACAAGGAAACAAGAGGTTGGGCAACACTGTGTTTATGGCTGGCGTTAAAGGGATTAAGAAAGCATTATAACAGTTTATGGGCTCTCTGCAGTAAACGCCAAAAACCTACCCTTTCTGTGCTGAACTTCGAGCAAATGCAGAGAGGGTTCTTCAACACACACACACGCAACCACTGATGTCCCAGTGCAGCTGGGTGGACAGGGGGACAAAAGAAGCCTCTTACATTAAAATGTGCAATAAATGGTACCTTTGTAAGAACTAGAGTTAACTTGAAAGTATTAGAAATAACCTATATTCCAAAAGCATGGGAATGTCAAAATTCAGATATAGCATCATGATACAGTTTTATAAAGCCATTGCAATTCTGCTCAGAGTTTTTGATAGCAAGAGGGAAATGCTAATGTTATAATATTAAGTTGAAAATGTCAGAAATCAAAGTTACATAAATATATAAAGCCACCTCTGTTGAAAACAAAATAATATGTAGAAAAAGAAGGGGAGGAAGAAGTTGCTAGAGGTTGTCTCTGAGTGATTGTCATACAGATGAATTTTCTTTGCTTTGCTATACATTTTTAGAAGTTCCTAAATTCTTTACTGAAAATTATATTGTTTTTATCTTTAGGAGGAGGATAATATTTAAAAACACCAATAATGACTTTAAATCAAAAACAATATGTAATCCTAGCACTGTGGGAGGCCAAGGCAGGAGGATCACTTGAGATCAGCAGGCGTTCGAGACCAGCCTCAGCAAGAGTGAGACCCCATCTCTGTGAAAAATAGAAAAATTAGCTGGGTGTGGTGGTGTGCACTTGTAGTCCCAGCTACTTAAAAGGCTGAAGCAGGAGGATCACTTGAGCCCAGGAGTTTGAAGTTGTAGTGAGCTATGATGATGCTACTGCATTCTAGCTGGGGTGACAAAGCAAGATTCTATCTCAAAAAAAAAAAAAGAAATCAAAAGGACTTTGTGGGCTGAACTGAAAAGCTGGGGAAATTTGGAAAGGTGTAGAACAATAAACCTAAGTTGCCTGATTATCAGTCTCACGTTGACCTGGAATTTTCACACAGGAGACAGTCTTTGCCTCTGTCAAGTTCTTTGTTTCATATCAGCTGCCTTCCAGAGGTCTTGTGTCTTTGGATCACGTCTGTAAGAAGCTTGAAGGGCAGCTTTTACATTAAAGGCCAGAACTGGGATCTACAGTGGTGGTCACTGGGCTGGAGAGACACCCAGGACTAACCACTGGGAAGCCACCCAGCACAGGGCACTTGTGAAGGAGGTGGCCGCCCAAGACCAAGCTAACCGAGAATCCAGGTGAGACCCATGCTCACCCTCTACCGCCCTATTGGCCATGTCCTGGGAAGTGCACCTTCATCATAAAAGAAAACAGAGAGAAACTCAACCCCAGCTGCATGAGTTAATTAGACAGATGTAATGGTCTGTGTGTTTAACATCTAGACCTGGTTATAAGTTTATGAAAAAGATAAACAGTGGTCACTTTTATGAAGAGTATTACTTTAAACTCTCAAGATCTTTTATCTTCCAACTGTAGAAATTCCACAGTAGATCTCTCAAGGGCTGTGTGTTTTGGGACCCATGGCTTACTCGAACAGTTCCCTGATTTCTGTGCTATAAAAACACAGAAGTAACAGCAAATACTCTGCATATGCTCATGGATTCAGGTATTGATCTTCTAGTTCTTTCTGGGCCCAAAGTTCCAAGCATGTCTTTCATTCTTTGGAGAAGAAAAGTTCCCCATTTCTATGTCAAAGCAACAAAAGTAAAATCACAGACCTAGTTCATTTCCTCCTTTGGTTGCCCAACAGAGGCAGTAATGCTACAAGACGTGCTTAAGAAGCTCCAAGCGCCAGGAATTCAAGCGAATTCTATTCTGGGCAGAGAATGACAATAGAACAATATAGATTTATACGCTTTAAATAAAGATGGTGACCCATACTTATGGACATGGGAAAAAGGTTAATGGTGATAATTTAAGTGAAAAAAGCAAGATACAAAATAGTACGTATGGTGAGGTTCCATTTTAGTTTATTTTCATTCAATTGAAAAAAAAGTACCATAAGCAAAGTAAAAAGATAAATGACAAACTAGAAAAATGTATTTGCGATACGAATGGCAAAGTGTTGATTTCCTTGGTATCTAAAGAGCTGTTAAACATCAATAAGAAAAACTTCTAAAATTCATTTAAAAGATGGGAAAATGACTAGTTCACCAGAAAATAAAAACAAGATGTTTCGAGCATAAATGAGAAAATAAATGCAAATTAACACACAACATATCTACTCAACTATCAGGTTGGCAAAGATCAAAAAGGCTACTATAGATTTTAGCAAGGACGTGGAAAAAAAGGTGCTCCCTGAGTTACTGGTAGGATTACACAATAGTACAACCTCTCTGGACGGCATCTTGATAATCTCTATCAATGTTTAAAATGTACATCCTTGGACGCAACAATTCTGCCTTTAAGAATTTATCCTATATGTGTCCAAAGATCTATGTCAGAGCATTCACTGCAGCATCATAGCTCCAATGTGGTAAGAAGCAAAGAACTGTAAACAAGATGGTTGAATACACTCAAGCACATGGATAGAACAGGACACTATGCAGTTGAATACACTCAAGTACATGGATATAACAGGATATTATGCAACCATTTTAAAAATGAATTAATATGGAACAAACTCCAAGACATATCATGGGATTTTAAAAGAAGCTTGCTTAATAAGTAATATACATAATATACCGTTATCTATGTAAGAAAAAGGGAGAGACACATATGTCTTTATATACACAGACTACTTTTGGAAAATACAAAGAAACTGTAATAAAAATGGTGATGTCTCTTGAGAAAAAACGTGGTAGACTGGTAGTGAGGGTAGGTGGGGGGGGTGTTTTTGTTTTATTCCTATATACTACTTTCTTCTGGTTTAAAAAATAATTTATGCATGTACGACTTTTCCACAAAAGCATTTTTTTTCTTTTCTTTTTTTTACTTTTTTTTTTTTTGGCAGACATTGAAGCCATTGCATTTGACACAAAAGCATTTTAAATGTAAACTTATATACACACAGAGAAATACGCACAAACACATGGAAATAGCTTTTTAAAGAAGTTTCTGTTAGGCTGGGCGTGGTGGCTTACGCCTGTAATCCTAGCACTCTGGGAGGCCGAGGCCAGACTGAGCAAGAGTGAGACCCCCGTCTCTACTGAAAAATAGAAAGAAACTAGCTGGACAACTAAAATTATAGAAAAAATTAGCTGGGCATGGTGGCACATGCCTTTAGTCCCAGCTACTTGGGAGGCTGAGGCAGGGGGATCGCTTGAGCCCAGGAGTTTGAAGTTGCTGTGAGCTAGGCTGACGCCACGGCACTCTAGCCCGGGCAACAGAGCAAGACTCTATCTCAAAAAAAAAAGTTTCTGTTGAAATATATGCACACCATGAAGAAAAATTTCTTTCATAATGAGAGGAAAAATCCATTTACAAATCTGCCAGCAGATTTTTCTTCTCTTATCTGTCCTTGAACTACATCATTTTTCTCCCTCTACAAACCAAGGATTATGTGAAATTGGCACTGCCAAGGTGGCTGTGGGAATTTTCCAGGTGTAACTGCTTATTTTGACTAAAGCCATCTGTTTTGGCACAAGCCCTATCTCAGCTACTAGCTAGATGGGTCTCAACCATTTCCTTTTCAGAGGCACAAAGATCCTCATATGGGAATAGTTGACTGAGAAAATATGTAAGTGCCACGTCTGTGTAGAAATGTCTTGTGTCACTTCCAATGATGCTGCCTGCCTACCAAGCCCAGACGAGTCCCAGGCCCAGCACCTGATCACCTGATCACCCCTAGTGCATTTCAATGCACGAAAATAGGCCTTTTGCTTGGCACCAGCTCTGTGGTTTGCAAGCTACTAGGACCTTTACATTCCACCTGTGGCTGATCTATCGATCAACAGAGCAATCGATTGGGAGTTACAACTCACTCCCCTGAGGAGATCCCAAACACGGGTGGGAAGAAGCCAGACACTAAGAGTGTAAACCTGGGGCCCCCTGTATGCGTTGTCCAGGACCAGACAAAACTCATCCATGGTGACAGATACCAGAACCCACCTAGCTGGAGCCGGAGGTCAGAGGTGGAATGGCAAAGGGCAGGAGGACCTTTTCTGGGTAATGGAAAGACTCAATATCTCTCCGAGGGTAGAGCTTATGCTCAGGTGTAGACAGACCTTAGTCATAATGCCCTGATTCGTGCTCTTCAGAAGCACGAATGGATGCGTTTCACTATGGAAATTTTGCCGTACTTTAAAAAGTAACTGTGGGTGAACATCGCCAGCTGCAAACGCGTGTGTGCTCTATG
>CAUYPO010059636.1:0-34186 GCA_963574435.1 Cheirogaleus major | reverse complement strand
AAACTGGGGGATTAGGTATTTTCCTGTTATTTTTGTAAGGCCGCCCCTTTCAGTAATGTTTGAGTCAGGGCTAGAAGAGTGCCCATCACCCAGATAATGTTCATTGTACCCACCCGTTAGGTCGGTTTTTCCTCCTTCCCTTCTCCCCCATCCCCCCTGCTCGATTTCCAATGACCTTTACTTCCCTCTGTGTACATGTGTGCCCCTCAGTTACTTCCAATTTATAATATTAAAGAGTACATGTGGTGTTTGTTTTTCCATTCTTAAAATATTTCACTTAGGATAATGGTCTCCAGTTCTACCCAAATTGCTGCAAAAGGTATTAATTCATCCTTTTTTGTGGCTGCATAGGATGCACCACATACTATGTGTATACCACATACAATGTGGTAACATGCACCACGTTTTGTTAATCCACTCATGAACTGATGGGCATGTGGGTTGATTTGTGTGTAGCTAAACATCATGGCCCCACTGTTCTTTTCACTATTCCTTCCTCTGTGACTTTTCTGTGGCTTCATTTCCCACATAAAATATTTCCCCACTTCTTCTCTGTCTTGATTTCTTAAAATTTAAAATTTAACATTTAACATTTTTAGCTTTAGCTTATCTTCAAATAAAGGAAAACTAGGATAACCATTTGGAGTAGTCATTAGAATTGAATGGTAACTTTTCTGAAGTGCATATGCTAGGATCTATCATATGCTTGGTGCTTAATAAATGTACATTCCCTCTCCTTTTCTGCAAAAATTTAATATTTCTACCTTTAGCTGATTATTCCTCACTTCAATTCTTCTTGTTCTTTTCCTTATGTGGAAATTTACATTAGGCACCACCATGCAGTTACCCAGTTACATAGAACTTAACCTATATAGCTCAACTTCTTGCCACTTCTACTTCCTATGTTCTAATTCAGATATTTTAATTAAATTCTCGTGGCTATTACTTTTTTTCTGTTCACTGTGCCTCTAGTTAATACCTCTCCGCACAGCCCGACAAACACATTTTGCTTTTAAATCCAATCTTTATGCTATTCCCATAATCATTTCTTACCTCATGCAAAACAACATTATAAGACCTATTAAGTTGTGCTGCATTTGTTGAATTAAAGTTCTGCCTTTCTACTTGACTGTGAATGCCTTGAGGGATAAAAATCAATTTATTTCGTTTTTATATTGCCAATACCTATCACAGTGCTTGGAATATTTGCTGAATAGAAGAATCCTGCATGAAACATTTGTGGATCTGTTTCATAGAGAAATGATACAATATAATGTAATATGAGCATGTAACTATGCCAAGAGTTCTGGCTTCTAGTGCATGTCCACATTATTTGCATATGACCTATGAAAAACTGCTTATACTGTCTGACTCTCACTTTATCATCTATAAAATGGAATTAAATATATCTGTTAAATGCCTATTTATGAAGTTTATTTGTAGAATGCAACATGGTGATGAATGTCAGTACTATTATTCCAGTTGCTATTGCTGTGCAACGAACTATCGCATAACTTACTGGCATAAACAGCTATTAATATTTTATTATGCGGGTTAGGCATTAATTGTGGAAGAATTCAGCTGAAAGTCCTTGCTTGGGGGTTTCTCATGTGGCTGAAGTCAGCCGGCAGTTGTGACTGTAATCACCCGAAAGTTCTACCTTGATGGCTGGAGCACTCTCTTGGAGCCCTGAAGCTCCATGTAAAAAGATCAGCTATACTGAGGCTCCCATGCTATGAGGAAGCTCAGACCACATGGACAGGTGTAGCATTTGTGGGCCTGGGGTGGTCCTACTTGACAAGCTTCCTGAAGAGTGACTTTTCCTGTCCAGTTCAATTTGCATCAAAGGTGAGTGTTAGGCACTGTCTGATGTTCAAGCAGCTTATTCTGGCAGTTGTTTCACAAGACAGACAGCAGGAGCGTGTTGGTGGCTTGGGCCAGATGTGATCAGGGAAGGATGACCACCTGATGGGGAGGATCTCTGTCCAGAGACTATTCTCAGAATTTAGAGGATTCTTTCCCCTTTCTTATACCTCTATTCAGTCTGGGTGATTTTCCAGGTTTTTCTTTCATAAATGGAAGTTAAGCCATTCTGAAAGGGTAAGTTTTGTCTTAAGGATCATGAAACTTATATCTATGCTGAAGAGGCCTTGTCTCTAGGGCAATCAGGGTTTTTAGATCCTGTTATCATAGAGGTCTAGTAACTTCTGGGTCAGGGCTGGAAATCTCCAGGCCAGGTTTCATCATATTGCTAAGTGACACAGAGTGTGGGCCCTTCGAGATGTTTGAATAGGCTTTATGGCTATCATTAATCTTATGGACACTACACCAGGCCACATATAGATGTTCTAGTTGTTTGCCCCAGGCTAATTCCCAAATAACAGCCATTTTGTCTTATTCACATGTCTGGCAGTTGATTCTGGATCTCAGCTAGAATTTCAGTTGGGGCTGTTTACTGAAGCACCTACATATGGCCACTCCAGGTGGCCTGAGCTTCCTTATAACATGGCAGCCTCAGTGTAAATGGACTTCTTGTGTGGTGGCTCAGGGTTCTAAGCACAAACAATCCAAGGGGAAGGCTGAAGTTGTATTGCATTTTATATCCTAGCTTTGGAACTGATGAAACATAAATTCTTCTGAATTCTTTTGAAATTATTCTAGATATAAAAGGAGGGGACATAGGCATACAACTTAATGAGAGGGATGCTAAAAAGCTTATTTTTTAAATTGCCATTTAAATATAAACTTTACACAGTTAAGCAAATATAATGAATTATGTCCTATTATCCAATAGAAAGATCATTTCATCTATTTTCATTATATTACCTCTCTTGCCAAAAACACAACTAAGCATATCTTTCTCATCATTCATGACAACGCCATCTCCAGAATTTTCTTCTACTCATTAACTACTTCTTTTCTACCTTTCCTTTACACTTTGAACTGTTTAGGGCTTAGCTTTGTGCTTCTTTTTCTTCTCTGTATCAGAGTAATCACATTCAGGTACATAGCCTAAAATACTGTATAAATGCTAATTCATCTCAAATATATGACTCTAGACATGACACCTCTCCTTAATCTATGCTCATATCCAAATGCCTAGTTGAAAACTCAATTTGTATAAGAAGCATGTTAAACTTAACAAGCTTATGAGAGAACACTTGATTTCATCTCCCAGATGTGGATCCTATCAGTATATTCTATCACTAGCAATCTGTATTGTGAAACTATGACTTTTTTCTCTTTTTGTTGCTACTTGTATACTCATCCATTATAGTTTTTCTTGCCTATTATTGACAGCTATTTTTTCAAAGTTTTTCTTTTAAAGATGGATGCATAGAAATTTTAGGTTTAAAGTTTGTACAGTGACTTTGCTCTATTTTCTCACTAAGGTAGTATAGAAGTGATATTGTTAAAATATTAATAATCAATAACTTTCTCTCTGAGCATAGAATAAATAATATCCCCCCTCTCTCTTTATCTCTCTCAGACAACCCACATGCATCCACAAATACACACCTATATATTAAGCTTCCATTCAATCTTTTCTCAGTTTTATTGAGGTGCTCATAATGGATTCACTGAAATGAGTAAATCAAAAGAGAACTGAAGGACCAAAAAGGAGAATAATCTGCTGGATATGAGGTTTGCCTAAATGAAGTCAGTGTTAACAATCTTAATATAAATTTAAAAGTACTGATTCTAAAAATTGGAAGGGACTGACATCAAAAGATTTGGGAGCTTAACCTCATCACTATTCCTTCCTGTGGCTAGAAGAGTTTCCCTTTTTTACAATTGCTTTCTGACTACTTAGTCATTTGTTCATTTACCAAGGGTTTAGAAATTGACTAGAGTAGGCCATTCTGGAAATCGTTTTCTCCACATTTCTTATTAGCTTGGACGTGTGTGTGATATAATTTTGGCCAAGAAATGCTTAGGAAAAGATTACTGAAGAACTTCTGAAAGTGTTCTGCTTTGGGTTTTTTGTTGTTGTTGTTGTTGTTTGCATGTTTCCTTTAGGTTTTCAGTCAGAAACATGAGAACTTCCTTTTTCTAACTTTAAGGGGAACTGTGTGGTGTAGTGATGCCTATAAATGTGGCACTTTATTGAATCAGATGAAATCGGCACTAAGAAAAGAACTCAATACTCAAAAGATGGAAGAAATTAGATCTTTGAACATTTCGTTGAGTCATCAAATTAGCCATGAAATCATTCTTTCTCTGTGCTTCTAGATATGAGAAAAAATAAACTACTTGTTGATTTAACCTTTTTTAGTCAGGTTTACTGTGAGTTGTAGTTGAAAAAAGCATCCTTACTGATTCAGGTACTTTAGAGATTAATTAGTCCAGCCTACTTAAAAAAAAATAATTAAATAACTTGTTCCCAACCACCCAGTATTCTTTCTTTCACTTTCTCTATTCTTCTCTTTTTCTCCTCCTCTTTCTTTTTTATATCTTCTTCTCTTCTTTTCTCTATCCTTCTCCCCCCACCACTATATTAACCTTGTATGTGTGCACACATGCACACTCATTCAGTCTTCACTTAATTCTGTTGTAACTTTGACCATAGGATAATTGAGATTGAGTACTACTGCATCCCAGTTAGTGCACAGTTGACTCAACACACTGACTCTTTAAACTGCTGTGCATATTAGATATTTAATGATTGTTTGTATATTGTAAGTTTCAGAAATTTCAGATAATGAGGCTATAAAAAGCATTTGGATTTTTATGCAAAAAATATTTTGGATATATTAACTTTAATTTGGGATTTAACATTTGCAATAAAATTGAATCTGTATATATAATCTATTCTTTAAAAATAAGAGCCATTGAATAGATAATATTTTAATATCTATTCATTTCTCATAAAAAGAGAGTCCTATGGGCTTAATAAACACAAAAATATTATTGAATCATAGAGTGGCTAATTAGTTTTGTGAATTTAAAGTGCTGTGCTTGCACATGAAAACTAATTACTGATTATATGCAGCCTTGAATTGATTTTTTTTCCACATGTTATTCTAATGGTTGTAAACCTAAATTTGCCAGAGGTTGTAGACATTTCTTTGGCATCCAGAATTCAAGCATTGAGCTTAAAAATAATCTTATTTTTTACCATGTAGATATTTTTCCCTGAAGTATAATCTCTGACAAATATAATCTCAAATCTTTAAAAAACACCCTATGTTTATCCCTTGCCAGAATTTTACACCATGAAGTCTAATCTAATTTTGATGTATGATACATTAGCTATAGTGTTTTAATTATCAATAGCAGGAATCTGGCAATTACATCTCAGAACATTCAGCTAGCTAAGTTTAAACTTTACACATATGTTCTAGATTTATTATGGATACAAGCACAAACACTTTAATAAAAAATAAACCCTATACTTATATATTAGTTCTAATGACAATGGAAAATATTAAATTAACCAAACAAGTAAATATTACTGATTCACCAAAAAATAAATCCACATAAAATACTATTTGCAAGATGGGTATTTATTTTATACAATATACATCAGTCTTTAAAAGGTGGAGTTACCCTGCCTCATATCCTCTATCTACCCAAGGAAATATCTGATAAAAATACGGCACTATGACTACAATGCCTTGTTCATTTGATTGTCAATAGTTAAGAAAAAAAAAAAGAATGAGAATGAATTTTACTGTCTCTTTCATCCTTTCTCTAAGTCTCCTTGGAATCTCTCCAGTGTATACTCTATCTAGAATTTTAGTGAATTTTCAGTAGAATAATGTTTTAGATGGAGAGAGAGAGAGACAGAGACAGAGACACAGAGACAGAGAAACAGTTCTTCATAATTAATTGAGTATTAATGTCACTGCCTTGGGAACATATATTTACCTTAGGCAAATATATGAAAAATCCAAATGTGTCTTTTGTGTCCCTTTTGTAATCTTTTCCACCTTATGTGACAACCTGTTCCTCTTGTATACACTTTTGCTCTTAATTACTTAATGCTCTAGTCCCTGTTTCCTTTGTATCTTTTCTTTTATCTAATTTCACACACTGAAAAAAAAATATTTGAAGAATCTATTGTCACTTATCCATTTATTAGTCTCAAATGTACATAATAAATAAAGATTAATACAGACACAGAGTATATTATACAATTTTATGGAAGAGAAGTGGATTCTGAAATGGGAAGTGATAGTCACCTGAAAAAATGGGGATACCTGTTTGATATTATAAGCAGAAGAAATATCAGAGAGGTTGCCCTCGTGCTTCTATTTCAATCTTGTCTTCTTCCCTGCTCCAACAGTATTCACCCATTTTCACTTCTATTTATATACTTTACCCTGGATCTTAGGTAAGCTTAAAAAATTGTTTTATTTTTACAGTCTTTAATTATTCTTTACACACTAAAACCTTGTTTAAAAATAGTGGACCTGAGTGATACCTACAAATGGCATTAGATAATACCCAGTCCTCAGTCCACAAAATTCTACATTTAAAATTTGTTCAACATCTACATCTATATTCATTCCTCATTCCTGTTTCAATGCCACACAGATATTTTTATATTTATGACCACAGTGATTTCTGCTATATGTTATTATTATTTTCTTTTTAAAACAGAAGCATGTGTTTCAGCAGGGAGATCGTGAGGTCCTAGGCACCTTGCTAAGCCTCAAAGAAGTGCTAAGTGATAATGGCAGATCCTGCTTTCACTGCTGTTTGGAACTGGTAATACCATAGCAGCATTGACATAGGTGTGTTGACAAGAAAAAGAAATAAGGAATCTACAAAACAACCAGAAAATAGTTAAGTAACTGGCAGTGGTAAGTCCTTATCTATCAATAGGTATCTTGAAATTAAATGGATTAAATACTCTAAAAAAATGTTGTAGAGTGACAACGGATTAACAACAAAAAAAAGATCCAACTATGTCCTATCTACAAAACACTAACCTCATTTTTAAAGATACACATTGACTTAAAGTGGAGGAATGATAAAAGATTTCCTGTCAAATTGAAGTCATAACAGAGCAGAAATAGCTATACTTTTATCAGACTAAATACACATTATGTCAAAAATTGTAAAAAGAGACAAAGAAGGACTTTGTATAATGATAAAGGAGTGAATTCATCAAGAGGATATAACAAGTGTAAGTATACATGCACCTAGATTCAGAACACTTAAATGTATAAAGCAAATATTAAAGGATCTGAAGGGAGAGATAAATTGTGATATCTCACACTCAATAAGAGACATGTCATTCAGACAGAAAATCATTAAAGAAATATTGAACTTGAACACTTTTGACCAAAAGGATAAAACAGAATGGAAAACATTCTATCTAACAACAACAGAATATCTATTCTTCTCTAGCACACATGAAATGGTCTCCAGGATAGACCACATATTAGGCCACCAAACAAGTCATAAAAAATGTAAGATGATTATAATCATATCAAATTCCTCTTCTGAAAACAATGATATGAAAGAAAAATCAATAACAGGAAAAAATTTGAAAAATTCACAAACACATGGAACTTAACATGCTCCTGAACAACTAATCAATAAATGAAGAAATTGAAAGAGAAATTGAAAAATATCTTAGACAATGAAAATTGTAACACAGCATGATAAAACTTATGAGATGTGGCAAAAGCATTTTATAACAATAAATGTCTACATCAAAAAAGAAAAAAGATCTAAAATAAATAGTGAATGTTACATCTCAATGAAACAGAAAACAAAAAAAAACTAAGCCCCAATGTCAGCAAAAGGAAATAAGTAATAAAGATCAGAGTAGGAATAACTGAAATAGAGACTAGAAAAGCAATATAAAAGATCAACAAATAAGAGCTAGTTTTTTGAAAAGATAAACAAAATAAACAAATATTTAGCTAAACTAAGAAAAAAGAGAGAAGACAAATAAATAAAATCAGAAATGAGAAAGGAAACTTTACAACTGATACAAAAAATACAAAGGCTCCTTAGAGACTATTGTGAGCAATTATATGCCAAAAATTGGACAACCTAGAATATATTGATAAATCCTAGACAAGACTAAATCATGAAGAAGTTGAAAATCTGAACAGCCCAATAATGAGTAACATAGAATCAGTAATAAAAAGTCTTCCAACAAAGAAAAGCCCAAGACATGATGATTTCACTGCTGAATTCTATCAAACATATAAAGAACTAATACCAATTATTCTCAAACTCCTCTAAAAAATTAAAGAGGGTAGAATACTTCCAAACTCTTTTTAGGATACTACCATTACCCTGATACCAAAGCCAGACAAGAACATCACAAGAAAAGAATACTACAGGACATATATGCAAAAAATCCTTAATAAAATACTAGAAAACTCAATTCAATATATTAAAATGATAATTCACCATAATCAAATGAGATTTTTTCCCCTGGAGTGCAAGGTGGTTCAATGTATGAAAATCAATAAATCCAATACATCACATTAACAGAATGAAGGACAAAAAACATAACCATTACATTAGATTCAGGAAAAAACATTTGACAAAATTCAACATCCTTTGATGATGAAAACTCTCCAAAAATTACATAGAGAAAGAATGTACCTTAACATAGCATAAGCCATATATGACAAACCCATAGCTAACATCAAAATCAATGGGGAAAAGTTGAACACTTATCCACTAAGATCAGAACAAAACAAGGATACACACTCTCACCACTTCTATTCAACATAGTATTGAAAGTTTTTGCCACAGTAATTAGGCAAGAGAATGAAATTAAAAGCATCCAAATAGAAAAGAAGTGAAATTGTCCCAGTTTGCAGATGAAAAGATTGTATACATAGAAAAGCCTAGATTCCACCAAAAAATGATAGAACTAATAAATGAATTCAGTAAAGTTGCAGGATATAAAATCAACATGCGAAAAAAAGAGTAGTGTTTCTATGCACAATGAACAGTCCAAGAAGAAAGTCAAGAAAACAATTTCATTTACAACAGTTACCAAACAAAACAAAACAAAACACTTAGGGATAATTTTAACTAGGGAGGTGAAAAACTTATACACTGAAAACTATAAAATGTTAATGAAATAAATTGAAGATGACATAAATAAATAAAAAGTTATGCCATATTCATAGATTAGAAGAATTAGTATTATTAAAATGTCCATACTACACAAAGTGATCTACAGATTCTATACAATTCCTATCAAAATTCCAAAATCATTTTTTATAGAAACAAAAAAAATCCTAAAGTTTATATGGAACTACAATAAAACCTTAATAACCAAGGCAATCATGAGCAAAAAGAACCAAGCTGAAGGCATCATACCACTTGATTTCAAACTCTAAAGCAAAATTATAGTACCTAAAACAGAATAATGATAGCATAAAAATAGACTCATCAACAAATGAAACAGAATAGAGAGCACAGAAATGAACCCAACTGTGTATAATCAGTTGATTTTCCACAAATATGCCATGTTTATACACTGGGAAAATAATAGTTTCTTCAATAAATTGTGCTCGGAAAATTGAATATCATATGCTGAAGAATGAAATTGTGCCCTTATCTTACTCCATTGACAAAAATCAACTAACAATAGATTAGACATTTAACATAAGACCTAAAACTATAAAATTGCTAAAAGGAAACACAGAGGAAGATCTAAAACACATTGGTCTGGGCATGATTTTTCAGATTTGACTCCCTAAAACTCAGGCAACAAAAGCTAAAATAGACAAATGGGATTACATTTAAAAAATATTTCTGCACAACAAAGAAAACAATGAACACAGTGAAAAGACAACCCAAGATCTATGAGAAAATATTTGCAAGCCACACTTCTGATAAGGGGTTAATATCAGAATATATAAGGAACTCAAACAAGAGTATAGAGAGAAAACAGATAAGCCAATTAAAAAATGGGCAAGGGACCTGAATAGATATTTCTCAAAGAACACATACTAATGGCCAATGCAATGGTCAATTAGCATGCCCCCCAAAAAAATGCTCAACGCCATTAATTGCTAAGAAAATGCAGAATAAAACCACAATGAGATACTACCTCATACCTATTAGGATGGCTATTGTGAAAAAAATAAAAGATAAGTGTTGGGGAAGATGTGGAGAAAGGGGAACTCTTTTACACCATTGGTGGCAATGTAAATTAGTACATCCTTATGCAAAAAGTGTATGGAAGTTTCTCAAATAAATTAAAAATATAATTATGCTGTGATCCAGCAATTCCACTTCTGAATATTTACCCAAAAGATTTGAAATCAGCATTTTGAAGAGATATCTGCTCTCCCATGTTCATTGCAGCACTATTCACAATAGCCAACTTAGGGAATCAATTGAAGTGTCCATCGATAGAAGAATAAATAAGAAAATGTGGTATATATACACAATGTAATACTCGTCAGTTTAAAAAAGAAATTTAGCATTAGCAACAACATGAATGGAATTGGAGAACATTGTGCTAAGTGAAATAAGCCAGACACAGAAAGACAAATACTGTATTTTCTCATGTATATGAGTACTCTAGGACTATAGCTGGCTAATTGCTCTGACAACAGATGAATAAAAGGGATTGCTTTGGGGTGAGCCTACATTCCCAAATTCTGTAAGCAGTAAAAGTGTGAGCATGATGAGTTAGATACAAAATGGTCATTGAGACTATCATTGGACCCCAACAAAGAAACTGTGCTAAGTGCCACCCAAAATTAAGTGCTGAAAGTGAAGTGATAAGCAGCTGATCAAAGGAAACATTGTCAGTAATAACTGAAGATGGGAGATCCTGAGCAGCAGCAGCAGCAGAAGATCTTCCAGGAAACCGGGAGGGCCTGATTTCGATAACTACCTGAAGTTTTATTCCAATAAATCCTTTCTATTCCTTATTTCCCTTTGTCTATTATGAAAGTTTAATTACTGATGTGAGAGTTTTGTGAAACTAGAATAGACAAGGGTACATTTATTCTATGAAAGTGACATAAAAGTCACAGGACTTGCCATAGATGTTGATCCAGGGATAGGGAATAAGGAACCAACATTTGGGTGTTCTATGGGCCTTTGGGAGAAAAGAATAAAATTGCTTTACCAATGCACCATATTAGATTACAATTTTTTGTTGTAAGTATTACAAATATATGGAGTACATATTAGTTTTACTAGTAATCAAAGATATACATGTTAGACTAAAAACAAAATTTTATTTCATAAATTTCAAATTTGCAGGAAAACTATAGTCTTACAATATCAAGTGTTGTCTAGAGTTTGGACAAATGAGAATGCTCATATACTACCATTGGTAGTGTAAGTTGTTAGAGCAACAGTACATTTGCAGCTTGTAAAATTCATATTCATACCCAAGTACCAGACTAAGCAATTCTGCATATGCATGCTAACACTGGAGGATCTTCTAAATGTGAAAAAATAAGTCATTTTACAAATATTTTTTATAATCCTCTATGGGAACAAATAAAATGACCATCTAGTAGAATGGTAAATTACAAAACATAGGATGGGAAACTATTAATATATTACAATTAAAGTAGTGATTTATATATATATATCTATATCTATTTAAACAAAATATAGAAACATAATGTTGGGTAAAGCATTTGCCAAGAAATGTGAAAAATTTAATTATGAAATTTTAAAAGATGTAAATAATGTTTATTATGCTCATGAATTCACAAATGTTAATGCAGGTAAAAGTATAAACACATGGAATTTAAAGATATAAAATAAGCTCATAATAATGTTCTCCTACCATGGTGTGCTGATCAAAGTGTCTTTGACTATATTTATTCTGGCTCATTGAATTAGCAGTATGTCTTAAATTATTTTTTAACTCTAAAGCTCCAGATGTTTATATGCTTAACGATCAAATCTATTCCTTCTTATATTCTTACCATCATATAATAATACAGATGAAACAAATTATTCTGAGACACAAATATTTTGTATTTCAAAGAAAAATGAACATCTAAAGCTCCATGAGCAATACATAAAATACTATTCAATGATTTTAAACTTTATTTTCTTATCTGATTTTCCCTTTTTGGTGAAAAAGTATAATGTTCTTTGCATATTAATATAACACACTAAACAATATATTTAAGATATGGTATACATATACCACATTTTGTTGATCCACTCATGTATAAGATATGTTTCATGTATATGTTTATTGGAAGTAAATATTTTTGGAAGCACATACCACATTGTCAGCCATCATCAATTTGGAGGCATTGTCTGTCTCTTATTAATCCTATTAACCAGTGTTATAGCTGAGAAATTTAATAATATAATACTGATCTCTACAGTGTTTAAGACTGCAAACCTTTCCCTCTTTTTCAATCAAGTAACAAAATTTATTCTTTCTAAATTAATAACACATTTAAAGCCATAGTATATATGTTCTTAACTCATTATTCCAAACAGTTAATTACAAAAGAGATAAAGATTTTTATCGTGATTCCATTGGTATAGAAAATGGATAGAGTGATTCAGAACCATATAATGTGTCATTTGCTCAAAGAGAGAGCATCAACAGTATATTGACTAAATGGAATTTAGTTCTTACTTTGTCATTCACTTGATAGTCAAAACAAGTTATTAATATGACTGCTATTTTATTTCTGTACATTTTTATTTATCTTACAAAATGATTTGTGAGTTGCAAGCAACATAGAATGAGGAGTGAATTCTAAGTAATTAAATTAAAATATATCATAGACTTTATTTTCTTCCTTTTCATTCTCTGATTCATTTATTTTTAGTAAATGCTACTGCCCTTCCTTACTTGAAAATATCTCAGATTACCATCACTATCATTAGTAGTCCACTTTATATTCTACATAATTTTGACTTCCATAGTCAAGCACTATGGTAACACTTGGATTTCATACTATAAGCATAATTTATAAATCAATTAGTAAAAATACAGTTAGATTCTGCTTGGGAGAACTAACTTGACTCCTAACTGGGTTACATAGATATTAATGAGTGTGTCTCCCAAACAAAATTATTACCAGACTTGCTGGTGACTAAAATTATCTATGAAAGGTGTTAACCATGGTTGATTCTTCCTCAGTATAAAATTTCTTGTTCCTCAATTTAATGTAGTACAGATTTACAGAGAACTGGCTATATAAGAAAATTAAATTATCCTCATGATACGTTTCAGCCAGAATCATGGTAGGTTGCAGCACAAAGCACCAAATCCTGCTTAAAGTAGTCATTTTTATAAAAAGTTCAGCTATGTGAAGCAACTCTATCTGGGAATATACATCCTTACCAAATTCTAGTGTATTCACTTCTTATTTACATCCTGATATAAGCAATAAGATTATTTATAATAAGAATAAGATTTTGGAATATGAAAACACTTAGATTTCTATCTCAACTCTGTCACTTAATAATTTAATTATAAAATTACCAATAATTTAACTTTTATAAAATCACTTAAGGTTTCTATGTTATCGAACACTCATTGTCAAAGTAAGGATGATAAAGACATCCTAACGGCTATTTTAAGGGTAAAATGAGATTATATATATGGTATTTCTGTATACAGCCACTTCAAAAGGATTGCTAATCTTTCTTTTGCATATTGGAATTAATTAGTTCTGTTTAAAACTTCGCCATTTTGTCTCCCATGGTACCTAAGTAAATGCAAATCAAATAGCATTCTTGTGCCTCATTTATTTTTTACATACCAGTGTGATTTACCATCTTTGCCAAGGGCACTTTCTTTGTGACAATCTGAATTATTGACCACACAGAAAAAGACTCTGGATAGTACTGGGGGCCAAATTCTGCCATCTGATTTGCACTGAAGCTTAGCTCTGAAAAGCAAAATAAGTTAAACGTTCCACGGACTGACAGCAGCATTTGTACATGATTTATGATCTGCCAATATCCTATCATCCATATAAGTGTTTCTTTATAGCTATATATCCCAGGAATTTTTTTGATAGTAGTTATCAGAAAAGAATTTCTCCTTAGATTTTGTTCCAAAGTCTATTTAATTACTTACTATTTATGTTTATAGTTAAAGGATAGAGTGGTTAATATTTTTTAAAAATCTTATGTATCTGAATTTGGAAGAAAATTTTGTATTTATAGCTATATATACATATATATATATACATACATACACACACATACACATATTTACCTTAATTTCTCACCCCTCGTTAACTTCATTTGAAATAATAAAATCCGTCATTTCACTTCCTGATCATTTCACTTGCTGAAATATCATTTCATTCCAGCACGCTTACTCAGTTTCACTCCATAAATGGATTGTCTGGTGTCAAAGACCCGAATACCTCAGTATTTTCTCTTCATTATTCAGCCCCATGGAGGGTAATTTTCCTCCTTCTCTACCCTATCTTCCATGATCCATTATTCTTAAATCACTGAACAGAAACTTCAGCTGTGGTTGAATTTCACAGTCACCTTTCACTAAGCCTCCATCTAGGCAGATCAGAGATACTCTACAACAATGGCAGCCAGCCTTTCTGGGCCTCAATAGTACCTGCCAGGGCCCACTGGCATTCTGAACTCTCATTCTCCTAAGCATTCTCATAAACATTATTTTAAACTCATATTTTGGAGAATTTCAAATATATGTAAAGTAACCCAAATACCATAATGAATCCCAATGTACCTATCATCCCCCCTTAACAAATATTAACCATCTGCCCTTTTTCTTTAATTTAAACTCTGCACACTCAATAGCTCCCCGATTCTCATTTCTTTAAGTGAAATTTCCATACATTGAACAGCACAGATCTTAAAACTTCAATTTTGATGGAAGTTTACCCATGTAATCCACATCCATATCAAGATATATAATATTCATTTCATAGTATAAAGTTTCTTCATGTCCCTTTCCATTCATTTCCCCATACAAAGAGTTAACCTGACTTCTGACGTTCCACCATAGATAACATTTGTACAGGGTAAATTTGGTTAGTTTCATTAGTTTTCTATTAAAAGTTTAGCTTCTTTCAATCAGTGTATGTCTGTGAGATGCATCCTTGTTGTTGCATGTATGTTCATTCCTAGAATTATATGTAAATATATAAAAACATTACTCTGGGTGTTTCTGAGATTTTTTTAATGAGAATAATGTTTAAATCAGTAGACTGAGTAAAGCATATTGTTTTTCCTAATGTGGGTGGACCTCATCCAATCAGTTGAAGGCCTGAACAGAACAAAAAGACTCACTCTGCCTAGAATAACAGAGAATTCTGCCTGAGGGCCTTTGGACTCAAACTGGGATATCATCACCTCTTCAGATTTTGCACTTGTCAGCCTCCATAATCAGGCAAACCAATTCCTTGTAATAAATCAATCTGTCTCTCTCTTTCTCTCTCTCTCTCTCTCTCTCTCTCTCGCTCTCTCTCTCTCTCTCTCTTTCCCTCCCTACACATACACACACACACACACACACACACACACAGACATCCCATTGATGCTGTTTTCTGGAAACCTGTAATACATGTGTTTTGATAAGTAGAAGTGCTTAAATTAGTTCAATTCCAATTTTTCATTTATGATTATTGTTTTGTCCTATGTAAGAAATCTTTTTTCTTCCACTTAAGTTTTAATGATAATTCTCCTATGTTTACTTCTTAATATTGTGGTTCTATTAATAGTTTAATATTTAGATGTATGATCTATCTTACCATTATCATTTCTGTGTGGTATGCAGTACATGTCAAAGTTTCTTTTTCCAATATAGATATTAATTATTCCAAAATCATTTGCTGAAAGCATTTTCTTTTGTCATTAGGTTGACCTAGGGCATTTTTCAAAAATCAAGTGACTATATAAATGTGATGCTATTTCTGGGCTCTCTTTTCTGATAGATTTATATATTTGTATTCTTAGGCCAATATTACAGTGTCTTTATTATTATTTGTTTGTAGTAATTCTTAAACTCAAGTAATGTAAGGGCTCCAACTTTGGTGTTCTTTTACAAACTTATTTCAGCACTCCTTGGTCTTATGTATTATCCTATACATTTCAGAATCAGTGTGTCAAGTCTTAATTTAAAAAAGCCTCTGTGACTATAATTTTCTTAAATCCATAGAATATACAGGAAGCAATTATCATAGAAATATTAAGTCTCTAAATTCATAAACATCATAAAGCTCTTCATTATAAATCTTTAAGTTTTCTGAGCAGGTATTTGTAGTTTTCTGTGTAGAAATCTCACATGAGTTTTATAAAATTTATTCAAAAGTTTTTTATTTTTGTAATATTTTTATTAAATTTTATTTGTATGTATTTTATTTTTATTTACTTATTGCTACTACTAAAAACTATAAGTAACATTTGTGGTTTTTTGACATGCTTTTTCTTAGAGGTTGATTTTTAGACCTCAGTATTTTTTATTAAACAACGAGGCCTTCTATAAATAGAGATACTTTTATTTCTTTCCTTTTGATTTTCATGCCTTTTGTTTCTTTTTCTTGCCTAATTGCAATGGCTAAGATTTCCAATGAAAGTAGGCCTCCTTGCCTCATTTCTGACTTTCGGTGTAAAGCAGTTTTACACCATTTATGGTAACAACAACAACAACAAAAGAAAACACCTACTATTCTAAAACTCTCCCTGATCCATATATCATTGTCAATAAGTAATCACACGTTATACTTCTATACTTCAATGGTAAAATATAAGCTAAAACCCATGAATTCTGTACTCTCTGCTCCTACAACTACAACTACAAACACATGTTTTTTACTCTCTGTCACCCCTTTCCCATTACAATGGGAGGAGTTTTTCTCATACAGTCCAAATCCTATGCTGTGAAATCCAGACCTTTCAGTTGCTCAAGACTGACTCTTCTAATTATCCATTCTATTTTCAGGGGCTTCCTTTCTGCTGTTGATCTTTTATCATTTACAAATCTTCAATTATATACCCAATATTTCATAAATAAGCAAATAATTATAAATACAGTCATCCTTTGGTATCTGTGGGGGATTGCTTCTGGGACTTCAATAAACACCAAAATCCAGGATGCTCAAGTCCCTTATATAACATGTTGTAGTATTTGCAAATAACCTACACATATTCTGCCATATACTTTAAATCATTTTACTTATAATACCTAATACAATGTAAATGATATGTAAATAGTTATTTTTACTATATTGTTCAGGGAATAATGATAAGAATAATACTATGTTCAGTACAGACACAACCATTGTAAGCCTACAACTACATTTTCAGTCCATAGTTGTTTGAATTCATAGATGTGAAACCCATTTTGATCTGGCCCCTGCTTTGTTCTCTGGTTTCCTTTTTTGAGGCAACTCTCCCTTTACTTTGTTAAATGTAACAATGCTTCAGTATTTAAAGGTCTCCTAGTTTTGTATTTCTTAACATTCAGGCCTTTACATGATATTCTCTCTACCCTTCCTCTTAACTTCTTTCCTCAAGATTATTTTTTAACTCCTAACATTCCTTCAGGGTTTAGTTTAACTATTGCTTCATGTATAAATCAACTCTTCTCTGGGCACTCAGGGCTGTGTATTACCAAATGAGAGTGTTTTCATCCCTATTATAATTACTATAACCCTGAATTGAAGTTTTCTGCTTACCTCTTTCTCTTTCAGATACACAGAAATTCAATAGCTGATTAAAGGAATGTATTGTGTCTGATCTGTCATCCTCCCCATTTATAAGGTAGAATGTTATATATACTTAATAGATATTTGCTGAATTTTAGGTAGAAATACAGATATAGTGAAGCTTCTACTTTTCATTTTCTCATTGGAAATTATAGTGTCATCAGGACTTTCAATTTTAATAGATATTTACTTTAAAAGGGTTAAAATGTCTGTAAATAAGTATAACAATTAGTATATTTCAGAGCAAGGCATTCTATCCTTCAAACTTTTGAATGTGCAGAGCTTTTTATTGTCCTTCAGTAGGATATTTTCACTGCATATGCATGCACCTTAACATCTGTGCCATTTTGTTTTGAATGTCTGACAGAGAAATTATTCAACAGGTACCCCAGCTGTCAAAGCATGCCGTTTGTGATGCTTCAACAAGCAGCACAGACTCTTCCAACTGTACTGCACCTGAGCAGGGGAAAACCTCCACTGGGAACTACTGCTTCGAATGTTTCAAAGCATACATAGGACACTTACACTTTTCAACATCAGGTCTCCTGTATTTCTGCAAAATTGGTCTCTGCTGATCAACTCCTTCTTATTTTTCACCTAGGGTGACAATGATATCATTGATACTGTTTACTGATTTCTCAACAGGCCTTTAAATACTCTTGTTTTTGACGTCTCACTTATCTCCCGTGTCTTACTTGTCAGCTATTTATCCCATGTGTTAATTATATCTTAATTTAATGATGACCTCTTCTGAAGAGTTCCATGTGCTTGATGTACATTTTTTAATATCATGAAAAGACTAATAAAGATAGGAGAGAGTGACGGAAAAAAACTATATAAGAACAGTTTTAAACTACTCCTGAGAAACACACTCTACATGCCTTTTCTATATAAGAAAATTTATCCATACAAGGCACCACTTGTATCATTTTATAGAAAAAATTATTCCAAACATTTTTGTACCATTTAAGATATGAGACAAGGGAATATCACTTATTTTCTAATTATCTGAAACTATTATTCCTCCTCTATTACTTGTCTCCATTTGTGACCCCTTATTCTTTCCCAAACCATAAAACTTAAAGCATTCATCAAGGTCGACTTTTCATGTTCACACATTCATCAAATCCTATTAAATCTATTATGTTTACTCATTCAGACAATACATATTAAGTCCTTACCACATGCCATAAACTTTAATATATGGTAAGGTAGTACAATAAACTAAATGTGCACAATCCCTGATATCATGGATCTTATGGACTAGTTTGAGAGATAGACATTAATCAAATAGTCTGACAAAAAACTTCAGGAATACCACAAGTATATGAAAGAGATATTTTTAGTGTTTCTAGTGCATGTAATAAAACCCTACTTAAGGAGTGATACATTATGTTTAAATTGGAAGATAGCGTGATTGAATCATTCCATAATATATACATATATCAAAACATCACATTGTATTCCATAAAAGCATAAAATTAGTATTTTTAATTATTTTTTAAACATAGGGCTTAAGCTGATAAAGGGAGGTTAGAAATGTTTCAGGCAGCAGGAATAGCGTGTCCAAAGGCTCAGTGGTCTCAGGTGGGTGTTAGGTGAGATACAGAAGGCAATGTGAACAGCCAGATTGGAAAGTGTCTCAAATGAGTCTGGATAAGTTTAGTAGCAACTGTTCTATGTCAAACCTTATGAGACATATTTAAAAATTTTGTTCTTAATGTATAAACTATTTGAAGCCAATGATCTACGTTAAGCAGAAGATGGAAAATGAGAAATTAATGTGATCAAATTTGGGTTTTGAAAAAATAACTCAGGTGTGTGAAGAAAAGCTTGGAAGGAAGCAGTGGGTTTGAGGAAATTATTTCAGATGCTACTGAGAATGGATGATCTAACATAATCACATGAGGAAGGTGTAAAAATCATTTATTGTTATATATATTGTACAATTGAGGGAAGAATTAGAAATGACCAGGTTCAATGGGATCAAGAATCTTAAACTTTATGGTCATATTGATTTGACGATGCCTCTGAGAAGACCAGCGGGTGATGTCACATAGTCAGATAGACAAATTTGTGCAATTCCAGGTTGAAGATATAATTCTGAGTTAACTGTACATAAGAGATAATTAAACCCAAGATATAGATGGAGTTACTTAAGTGTGAAAGGAAAAAGGGACTTAAGATTGGGATGTGATGACTTTTAGCATATAATATCTGAAGAGAGAATGGTGAAATAAGAAAGCAAAGCAAATAGAAAGAAAAAAGTAAAATGAGATAAAATAAAATGTCATAAAAGGCAAAGAAAAAGAATATTTCAAAAGAAATTTGCTGGCCATGAGAAATGAAGGCATGTGTCTAAACAAATGCTTGTATAGAAATGTTCATAACAGTGTTTTAGTCAAAAACTGGAAAACACCCAAATGTCTAATGAATGGTTAAACATATTATGAAATATCACTCAGCAATAAAAAGTGACAAACTACTGATAACAGTGTCATGGATAAAAACCAAAGGCATAGGACTAACTGAAAGAAAGCAAAGATAAAACACCGAATGATTCCAAACATAAGCAATTTTAGAAAAAGATAAATGATTATGAAGTAAAGCACATTAACCTTGGGCTCAGGGCTAGGGAGGATGTAAGAGCAGAGAAGATTGACTGAAATCGATTATAAGATAACTTTTTGGAGCTTGGAAACATTCTATATATTGATTATTGTAGAGATTAAATGCTGAATTTTATATAAGGTGAATTATGATTCAGTAAAACCAGGCCATCCAGGCAGTTGTAGGTTACCAAAATCAAATGTTTTTGAAAGGTGTGGTATAATTTAAATTAAAAAATATTTGTTAGGTTAAACACTGTCGACATGAGACTTTTACTAAAATGATTGTACTAGAAGTTAAGAAAAGAGTGACTATTTGTAATAACAAATAATTTGTAATGATTGAAAAACAAAAATCAATAACTTTTCTAAAATTTAAGACAATCAGTTTTTACTTTTTATTCTTTAGTCAATTCCCAACAACCACATATAATGCTTTTTTGTGATCAAGACAAAATCTATTTAAAAGATTCAAACATTTAATTTGGATTGGCCCGGCGCTGTGGCTCATGCCTGTAATCCTAGCACTCTGGGAGGCCGAGGTGGGAAGATTGCTTGAGGTCAGGAGTTTGAGACCAGCCTGAGCAAGAGCAAGACCCCATCTTTATTAAAAATAGAAAAAATTATCCAGACAACTAAGAACAGAAACAATAACAAATAAAAATAGGCTGGTGTGGTGGCAAGCATCTGTAGTCCCAGTTACTTGGGAGGCTGAGGCAGGAGGATTGCTTGAACCCAGGAGTTTGAGGTTGCTGTGAGCTGGGCTGATGCCACAGCATTCACTGTAGCCCAGACAACAAAGCAAGACTCTGTCTCAAAAAAAAAAAAAAAAAAATTGGGGCTTACATGAATGCAAGGCATATGGGTTAAAATTTTAGGCTCCAAAGAGCAGTCAAGTGCCATTATCATACTTATAATTTTGTTATGTTAAAATTAACTTAAAGTAATAAGGCTATTTTCTGATTTTAAAACTTTATTTTTTTAAGTTAAAATAGAATGTTACCTATAGTAGCAAATAGAACTGTTAAGGACATTTAAATAATGATGATTGTATAACCATATTTGATAACAGAAAACATGCATGTCATTTTACAAGGCACAATTTTCATACCACCCCCAAATATGTATCTCAGAAGAGTAAAGCACAGTTCATATTCAAAGATTATATTATAAGAATATTTTTATAAATATATAATTGATGAAATATATTATTATACTAGTCAGACCAGTCAGATTAATATATGTTTTGGTTTCTATTATTGAAAAAATCTACTTTTCTTATTTTAGTACTGTTAATGATGTAATAAATATTAGGGACATCACTTCTGATGGAATGGCCTTGGTGGAGAGGACTCAGTAACATTACAGCCTTGTCTCATGGGCAAAGACAAGGGAGGTATGCATAATATGAAGAAGTGGTACAATCAGTGTGCACACTTGTGCTTCTTCCAAGACGGCTAAGATACAAAACTCTATTCTCAATAATTTTTCCAAAATATGAAACAATGCACATAAAAATGGGTGTTGGACAATAGCCAGGCCCTGGCCCTAGAAGCTTTAAAAATATTTTGTGGGACTTTTTTGCTTTGCTTTTATTTCACTTTGTTTTGTTCCATATACATCACAGAAGTTGTCAATCATATCCAAACTGAAAATTGATATGGAAATGACTAGAGCTCACTAATTTAAGATTAGAGGTGAGAGATTAGAGCTTTAGCAATGGCTCAATGTACTATTATCATTTATATATGTATATGTGTGTGTGTGTGTGTGTGTATTTCTACTGCCTGGAACTGGTTAGAATTTGCAAATAGCCTAAGACAATTTAGCATAGCCTGACTATAAATTAAGTAAGCTCATATTCAACAAACACTTATGATGAATCATCTCACACCAAGCATTTACTATGGATATCACCTGAAGAGTAAGAATAATACCAATATTATAGATATAATTTTATGTAGATATCTTCAGATATCTCTAATTATTTAATTTACTTAACTCACAGTATACTAAAATAGTTTTCTGTGCAAATACACTTTAAACCCATAAGTGACTTTAATCTTAAAATATTTGTTTGCACATTTAAGTATCCACATCAGAATACTCCAGATGATTTTGGAGCATTTGATATATTATACTTGAAAATGTATCATTTCTCTCTAAATATAAAACATATATATAAAAATATATTTTATATAAAGTGCAAATTCCTTCTAAATATATACTTTGGTGATCAATTTTAAAAGTTGTTTTCTTCATTCTAACCCTATATCAATGATGAAACTAGGGTACATAAAAACATGACATATATACCAATTTGCATGATTGATAATGAATATATTTTTCTAACCATTCCATAACTGAAATTTCATCAGTTATATTAATTTGGTGATTTAAGGATTGACTAAAAGGGTGTTGTTAGCTGAAAAAACCAAGCGTGGAGGAAAAGCCGAACATTATGCAGAAAACTAACCCAGTGAAAATACCAGAGCCTTGGGCTATAAAACAAGACATTGTGATTTGCACCATCCATAACTCGGACACTGAATACTGTACTCTGCCTCTATAAGAGACACCGCCATTGGCTCTGGAAATGGGAAGACCCACCAGCAAAATAAGTTCTGCCTGATCCAGCCTTCCTTCTATCACTAGATCTAGATTCATCATCCAAAGCCACTCATCTGACTAGTGGAACATATATCTGATGCTTAAGCCGTAGCTTCTGAAAAAACTACAAAAGACAGAATGTGAAGATTTTAGCTTCTACAGTGATAAGGAGACTGCCATATAAGATGGGAAAATTCGTATGATATGGGAAAGAGTTTCAGATGTTGGTGTCCTAAATGAGAAAAAGAAACTTACTATGGACATCAGCAGAGATTTTCTAGAAACAAAGATTATAATATATTCCCTCTATGCACTGACAATTACTTCTATTTGTTCAAAGATTCCCTGGTACAATACATAAGGATTAATTAATGCCCATGGTTTTTAGCCCAGTTGATACTCTTTAATTATGAGGCAGCAGTTCATAACTTATCACTACATTACTTAAAAATTGTGAGGCTCTAAATCTTCCTAGTGTGGCAGATAGAGGTTCATTACCATGTTAGAACTTCAGTATGCTCAGCCAAGAGCAAAAATTAAACAGAAATTTTAAGTACATATTTTCATAAAACCTTCAGGTTTATATCTAAGAAGCAGTAAAAAAATATGTGGAACTTGTCAAGACTTTTGACAAGGATTGGGCTCAACTGTCAAATACTGCTGGAGTACCAAGAGATCATTTTAAGGATATTTTTATAAATAGACTTGGAGTCAAGACAACATTTGGATTCTGACCATTTCATGTGAATTTGTAATCTCTGGAACTCCATCTCTTAGGCAAAGTGGGGATAATAATACCTAATTTAAAGGTCTGTGTACTAAGAATTTGGTGAGGAAGTGCCTTATGATGATGGTGAAGTGAGGAGTTTCTTAAAAATTCTCCAAAAATATTAATATATAAACATAGCATTTGCATGCCTTTCCTTAATCTCTCTTTCCTCTCAATATCTCAGTCAGATTCCATAAATTTGATTGACTTCCAATTGCATGTCATATCTTCTCATGGACTGCCTTTAGGATACCCTCTTTCCCTTCCAGGAATAGCTTCTCTATTGTGATGTACAGGGAAGAATGAGAAGAATAGGGCCATGTGACTATTTAAATAATCTTGAATATTGATCTTTCTTTGTTGTGAGTCTCTGTGTTATGGACAACAATTTCTGGCCCCTTGATGCCAACATTTTTAGGAGTTCATCCACCAGCAGGCTCCATGAAGCTTTGGAGACTGTGTCCTAAATAAAGTACACCCATGGAGGGGAGTGAAAGAAGATTGAAATCCAACCTGTGCTCTGCTCAATAAGATGTGTGCCCTGGCACGGGTCTGTACTTGCTTGGAGCAGGTGTTTTGTTCTCTAATTTTTTCAATACATGGACTTCCAGTATTCCTGGGTATGTGTATATTTTTTGAAGTCTCAGCGGGGCTTCTCCCTGTATTTTTTTCCTGATCAAGAAATCCTGCTCTAACTCTATCTTTCCCTTATCTTGCTCAGCTTCTCACGCTGGAGGTACACGTTGCAACTTTTAACTCTTGATGTCTTCTCGCTTATTCCTCTAGATTGGGATAAACAGCAAGAGAGCTCAAATCCATTAATCTTCCTATTTCAACTTGACCCACAGGAAATTTACATCCCTAGTCATTGCAAACAGTGGAGTGTAAGAGAAACATTATTGAACATCTTTTTCTCATTTTATCTCTCAAATTTTCACCTTACCAGCTAACCTAGAACTCTCACATGGAATCTCAGACTCCCTTTCTTGTAAAAACTTACAATTTCTGCAAAACTTTTTAACTCTTTCCTTTGTTCACTGGACCAAGGGGAAAGAATAGGAAAGAACATTCACTTTTTTTTTATAAGGGAAAACAAAAATGAGCAACCTCCCACCACAAGAATTGCAAATCACTCCATACCCAAAGGCACCCATGATCTCTTCCCACTTATCTTGCAGTCTTTTGCTTGTGGAACTAAGAATGAAGACTGGAATAGATGATTATAGATTTTGCTATTGCTTAATCTTCTGTCTCTAAGAAAGTTTGAAAGACAGAGTCTATACCAAGTGGTTGGCAATTTTCTTCATACTTAGCTTTGGGTCTTAGATTTCAATGTTGTATATAGTAAATGCTCAATTAATGTTTATGGAAACTGAATTTGAATATTTCTAGTTTATATTAAGTAGTATACAGATATGAAGTATTACTGGTTTATGATATTAGTGATAGAGATTCTATGTCTAATATCTAGGTTAAAAGTATATATTGCAAATAACACAGGCTTACATATAATATTTGTGCCTAAATGGAAACATTGAATCATCTAATTTAGTGGCTAAAAGTTATTTTAAAAATTAGAATAACTAGTGAAATACCTATTCCAAAACACTTGAATCTAGTGATCCTTAGAAAGTTTAAGAGAAAGAGAAAATACTTAGGTTTTAAAATATGTTACCTCAATTAAACTTTAAGCCCAGCCTGGAGTCAGGAAAAAAATGTGTACACACACACACACACACACACACATACATATATGTATTTGTTTTATTCCTTCTTCACTTACTGGCTATCTGATTTTTGAACACTTATTTACCTCTTCACCTGTTTCCTTATCCATAAAAAAAGTTCATAATACCAGTAAAATAGTGAACATTTATTGAACTCAAAATAAGAAAATAGATTTATATAATAACTTGTTTAATATATATGGTCTATGGAAGATATGAAGTATTACCTGAGATTTGTGTCACATATCATAGTTTACAAATTTTTATATGTATTCTCTCATTTAATGTCTCATTTAATCTTATGCACAATCCTGTGAGGCAGATCTACAGCTCTATGCCATTTCCATATTAAACCACACTTTATCCACTTACTCAGTGTGCTTCAATACAGACATGGTGTAGCACTGCACAGTGTTTATGCAGGATATGAACACGAATGTCTGGACATAGCCTCCATCATTTACTATCTAACATGTATATGCTACTGCAAATGCCCAATCATCATTGGCCATATTGATCTTATAAGATCATAAATTGATCTTATAAACTATTCCTCCCACTGATAAAACTACTTAAAATGCTTTTCTATCTGTAACAAAACTTTTAATAGTCTAATGCTTTATCTCTGCTACACATAGAGAACCTTATTATATTGTATATTTTGTCCAAATGATACTAAGTCCTCACTTAACATTCTCAATAGGTTCTTGGAAACTGTGACTTTAAGTGAAAAATGATGTAGAGCAGATCCTCTAATAACATTTCGTTCAACATCATTTTGTTAGAATGTTTGTTGAGAAAAGAAAATCAGTTTCGTTACACATTGTTTCACTTCAAGTTACAGTTTCTAAGAACCGATGACAACATTTGAAGACTTGCTGTGTTTCATATATTTATACCTGAATATCCAAATTTGTTGTAAATCTCTGAAATCAAAAATTATGCAAAGCAGTGCAGATTAAAAGATCATATATTAGTGTGGAGAGAAAATTGAACTAAGTCCCAGAAGGCCTTTGATCTAGCCAATAGTCCCATTATTAGTTATTATATTAGTTAATACATTATTAATTACTACCAGGAATTGGTTCTGAAGTCTATAGTCTTGTCTGATCTGCCTGCTAATGCTGTTATTTCACATATCCAACATTGAGATTTCTAGGTTGCTTTTAATATTTCTGTATCACAGAAATATTTACCTGTAATATTAGAAGAATGATATCTTGAAAACAAATCATAAATATTGAAATGTAAGCATTGAATGTAAGATATCTAGCATGGTAACTTTTCCATAAGAGGTACTCAAGAGATATCTGTCTTTCTCTCTCTTTTGTTAATCTCCCACAATATCTAGGCATATTAAGAACGGCTTTCTCCATTAATTTGATCAATACTCTCATTTCTTATTGAGGCAGTAGCAAGAAATACTATTAAAATATCAAAAGGTTTATATATACATATGTGTATATATATAAATGCATCACCTTTAATGATAATAAATAAACACAATTAGCCTTGTTTTACAAACACTCATTGGTTTACTTCATGCTTCCAGAAATAGGCAGTATCTGTTAGTTTAAAAAAAAGAACAAAAAAAGTCTCAGCCTTTTACCATACACGCTACAGATTGAGAGCACCAGCACAATCAAATAATTTTCTGACCAGTTTTGAGGATACTAACCATGACATATAATTAAGCAGAGTTAAAAACTATTGTCTTGAAGAATCATAAATGACCTGAGGACAACAGAATAAAATAATACTCATCAGAATAATTATGCTACTTAATTACATCGTAATGTCACTGAATTTAAAGACTGTAGTCTTCAGTATGGTGGGCAAGTAAATTGGTTTTCATCTCCATTTAAGGGGGAACACGATTGCAGATGTAGCTAGAGAAATGACAAAAGAAGAAATTAATGAACATAAATTAAAATTTCTTCTTATGTCTGTACTCATAAAATCTCCTCTGTGTCTGATGTGTTTCTTTGCCCAGATCAACTAGGAGCATCTGGGCCTATAGTTTTGCTATATCTGTCCCAACCGTACCCTAGCATGTCTGACATGTGACCCTTCCCCCATTGACTCAGCTAACAGAATTGAGAATGAGCTGAAAAAAGAGAGAGAGAAAGAACCCATCAAGGAAGGATGAGAGAGGTGGGAAGAGAGAGATGTCTGTACCCAGTGGCACTATTTTATAATAGAACACAATAACCATTTATAGTGCAGGTATCCTTAGGAACTTCACACTAAAATCAATATGCCAGCTGTGAAATACAGCCTTGCTGTAGGCAATTTTTTTAAGAAAAAAAAATCTTAACAGATTCAACAAAAAATAGAAAGCATATGACTGAATTTATCCCCAGGGACTGAATGATTCTTAGGAATAGAACGTAGTGAGAAAATCACTGGGTTCTCATTGTGTCATGCTTTAAGCATATAAGGAAACAGGGCAGAGTGTGGAGAGATGAACCAACTCCTCCAAGACAGTCTGACCTCATCAGGAGTAAGGAAAATGTGTTCAGGCTCACCTTTGGCCGAGTGCCATCCATCCACCCAACCCGCAACACAAACACTCTCTTCAAGGGGTGAATATTAAATGACTCTTTAGATTTAAAATGTTTACCTAATACTAAAATCACCAGGAACTTTTATTGTCTTGCTTTAGATGAAGAAAATAATTTGTGCTCATGACCTTTGTAAGGTTGACTGTGTGGATATATTTTCGCAACTCAGAGTCCATTAGGGACGATGCTGCCTTTTAGATCTACTTGGATCTACCAGAGAAATAAGAGGCATCACATACCACAGACAGAAGTATAACTGATGGCCTTTTCTCAGAATTTCTGACTCAGAATGTTGATAAATGTAAGAGAGCAAGACAGGCGAAAGTTAGCAAAGCCCTTACAGAATTAACAACCAGGCTGTCAGTATTTCAAAGCGAGGAAGCATAGCTCTTCCCAAATTGTCTAGGTATTATGTTTTCATAAATAGACTCTGAGATAATGATAATGATAATAACTAACAATTTTGGACTCCATGTTTCAGACACTCTTCCAAACATGTTATGCAGGCCATTTTTTAAATTTAATTTAATTCTTTGAGGTAATTGCCATTATTCTTCTCTTTCTACAGTTCAGGAAATGGAGACACAGTGCTTTCTAAAATGAAAGATTAAAATGAATCTCCTCATTTCATTGAGAATAAGCAACGTGGAGAGAATGTAGATGCAATGAAAGAAATGAAAACGTAGAATGGAAATTGAAGTAAAATATTTAAAAATCCCTCCTAATCATAAACCTGAATGGAAAATAAAGGATTTTTTTTAAGTGAGAGATAAATACAAAGAATCATTATTGTCTTAGATCCGCCTCTCAATAGAAAAACACAGAGATCATAATAAAATAATATATTTAAGGATTAGAATTGTTTCAAAATTTATTCTTAAAAACTTAGTTTGGAATCATGGATATTATTAGTGTCCCACAGAATAAAAGTTGTTGATACTTCCATGAATGAATTACTCACCTGAATGCATTTTATTTCTGACTCACTCTTCCTCCCTCCCACTTCCCTCCATCCCTCCCTCTCTTTCTTTCTTTCTTCCTTTCTTTCTTTTAAAAATATGTATTTATTTTTATAAAGTTTATTCCTAAATGTACAACAGACTCCAAGACATTCTGCCTATAGGTGGGTGGCAAAAGATTTATGACAAGGAGGGTATCCACGTGTTCAGATAGGAATGGAAACAAGGGTCACTATTACCTCAGGCACAAAGGAAGAGTTCACCTTTTGCCTGATTTCTTAATTTCACCTGTAGCCACGGGCCTTTCTCTACCACTTTTGTTTTCAGCTCCTCCGGTTTCTTCTGTTCCTTTATTGTTTCTTCTCAAAAGCCTTATCCTCTTTGTCTATCTCCTTGGTCTGCCACTTGGGCTGTTTCAGAAGCTTCTTTTTGTCCCCTTTGCACCAGACATGGTGCTTCCTGCCCCTTCCCCATTTTATAACAGCTCTTTTTTTTTTATTATTCATATGAAGTCTATATGTCACAAACTTTACAGGATTTCTTAAAGGGATGATTATTACAATCAATTAGAGATGGATTTCTAATTCTTGACCCATGTGGAATATTATAGGTTAATTTTTGGCTTTCCTAATAAATAACAAAACAAAAGCAAGACCTAAAAACAAGAAAGCTAAAATAATAACCAAAAAACATAAAATTTGAGTGTTTTGTTTGGTGCATGTACTCCCTAGTTTGCAACAGAATTCACCATTCTGTATAATTTTTATACCCGACAGCTTTATCCATTTATTTTACGTATGTAGTGCTTAAGTACACCCATGGATTAAAGCCATTTTTATTCTAACGTGAAAGAAAGATGACCTGGTCTGATTGGACGAAGGGGAAACAGGGCAGGATGGTAACAGAGTGTCATTTTGTGTTTTGGCACACATCGCAACTTGTTCTTATCTAGCCAAAGAGGCTCTGTCTTCTGAGCAAGAAGATTTCCAGTTCAAGTGGTACGAGGTGAATTTAGAGGAACCCCTGAGAGTGTCTTGTAACCTGAAGTCTCATTCTGAAACTACCCAAAGCTTAGGGAAATGGGCTAATTTTTTCCCAGAGAAGTGGAAGTCCTGACTGCCTTCCTGAGACACAAGGTGCAACCAGTACCTACTTGATACTGCCACAGACCCTGATCAGAGTCTTCTGTCCCACAGAAACACTGCTGTGAATGAGGTCATAGGAAAATTAGCAAAAATTAGTCTTGCCATATTTCTCAAGATTTGCTCCAGAAGTCACCTTATGGCTTTGATTTGAATTCTTGAATTAAAAAAAAAAAAACTGTAGAAAATCATTTCAAAATAAACAAAATTATTGTACTCAAATTCTGACTATAGGGAGACCACTTGGTCATAAGACCTTCTTAGGAGACAAGAAGAATAACAATGAGAGAGAGAAAGAGAATGATACTAACAGTGGTTTGCTTTGGGGCTAGTGTCTAACTTTCTGAAACTGTGTGCCTAGTGATACCAGGCTGCGGCTGATAATGAGGGTGTCCATTTCTAGTTACGGAAGCTAGGATTAAGGATGTGTGAATTGTCCATCTTATATTTTCTGCAGTGAATTTGAGGTCATAAACTCAGGTTACAAACATTTCAATATTATGGTTCTCAAATCACAAACGTCTGACCAAAGATAAGAAAATTATCTTGTACTTTCTTTGCTTTCAAAAGAAACAGGCACTATTTACACCCCAATTATTGCCTTTTCAGCCAGGTTTGGAAATTTCACATGTGAAAATGACCACCAATTGTCCAACACATTTTCTACATATATGTTGAAGTATATTTTAACAAAACTTAAATATATTATCTAAAGAAAATAAAAACAAAAAATTCATTTCCAAATGGGGAAATGAATAGACATGACTCCTATAGTTTTCATCATTTCCCCCTATATAAAATAGAGAAAGATAAAAGCTCAGCTCAGTCTCATCCACCTAGTTAATGAACTATGACCCACATCCCAGGCCACCTGGACAATATCTCTATGACCAGATCATATAATATGAACAAATATCTACTGAGTATTCTCCTCATTCCAGGTCTTATGTAGCCATCTACTTTCAGCATATGCCTTTTATTTGATTTTTAGTGGTAGGAATATCTTTATTGAGCCATTTATTTTCTATTGAGTGCTCATAAACTAGTTCGCCAGCAGCTCCTTTACAGGTTAAAGGAACAGCATTACTGAGTTAGACTCATGGTCCATAAAGACCAGTATTTATTGCCAAAATCTGTTTCAAAGAACCTGCAGTGAAAGACCATTGTTGTCTTTTCCTGAAAACTACCAGGATTAAGACTATCCAAGCTTCTCTTAAGAGACTTTTAGGGCTCTCTGAACCGCACGCGTGTTCAGTCCTTTTAGAATTCTTTCATTTTTCCCTTCCAGTATGTATTATTGAAGTAATGAATGATTCTTACAAGACATATTAATAAAATAAAGTAGAAAATTAAGACTTTAATTATAGAACACGTAATGCCCCTTGCTTTTTCTGGGGAAGAGTGTCCTATTTAAGTCTGGTAATAAAAGAAAGGGCTTCCTCTCCATTGGAGGAGATTTCAATTTTCTTTTTTTTCTATTTTAGAATATTATGGAGGTACAAACATTTTGGTTACATATATTGCCTTTGCCTTGCCCAATCCAGGGTTGCAAGCATGCCCTTCCCCCATACAGTGCACTCCACATCCATTAGTTTTGAGTTTACCCACCCCCACCAGCCTCCCCCCACATGATTGGCACCCAGTGAATATTACTACCATGTGAGCACCTTAGGGTTGATCAGTTAATACCAATTTGATGGCAAGTACGTGCGGTGCTTGTTTTTCCATTCTTGTGATAACTCACTTTGAAAGATCGGCTCAAGCTCTACCCAGGATAATATAGAGGTGCTAGTTGACCATTGGTTTTTGTAGTTGAGTAGTTTTCCATGGTATATATATACCACATTTTATTAATCCTACTAGGCATCTACCCAAAGGAAAAAAAAACATTCTATAATAAAGATTTCAATTTCTAATGAAGCCAGTATCCCATGTTGGTTCAAGCAATAACAAACTCTTGCTTAAATTTCTGCCTTTTTAAGGAGTTCACAAGCTATCTTAGTTCCTATGTCCTCTTCAGAAAATGTTTTCTTTTTTTCCCCTATGTTCAAGTCTTCTCAGGTTCTTGGCTTTTTATATGGCTTTTCTCTTGATTCTAGATTTCACTCCACTCATCTACTGACTGCGTGGCTTTTAAGTAGTCTTTCGACTCAGCCTTGGTCATTGTTTTTCCTGGTTTTTAGGGATCCCTCACAAGAAATGCTTCTGTTTACCACTCCACTGGATACATCCATGCTTTATCTGGAATTACCCTTTTTGGTACAAGCATCCATTTATTGAAAAATGCTTAACTCTGTGTGATAACAAGTAGCATGCATAATTAAAATACAAGAGGGCATCAGCGATAAGATAAGGTTTGTGTTTAGAATGATCTTGACTACAAAATTGAAGAGAAATGAGAGGTCAATTTATGAAAACAACACTTAATTATAGCGTAGCTGTATATTGTTGTGTTAAATTGTAAAGCATGGACTTAGAGAGTAGAGAGACCTCAACGACATTGATATATGCCAATCTGGAGATGTTTCTTACTACCTCCAGTCCTCAGTTTCTTCAGCTATGAAATAAGGATACTAGTATCTGTCCCCTGGGGCTATTAATAAATTGTCCATGCCAAGTGTCTGACACAACATGGTGTAAGGAGATTAGTAGTCTCAGTACAAAACATATTACACTAATACATTTTAGAGTAACAATGCCTAAAATATTTGCCAATGCAAAAAATAGATTAAGTTGAGAGACCTAGCCAGGTTATTTTCATTTTAAAAACATCCTGGGATAAATATCTAAGTAAATGGCCAATAATTATGATATGGAAGATATAAAGGACTATCATTCATAAAATTAAATTAGGTGACTCTCTGGGACTGTGGGTCATTATTGAACAAATATATTGAGAAGTTAATGGGTTGAAAAGCATGGCCATGACATTTTTCAGCAACTTCCATCAAGAGGGGGAGTAGATTGGTCCACCTCTTGATTTATGATAGTTTGAAGACTCACTTTGAACAATAGATTGTGGCAAAAATAACCTTGTGTAAATTCCAAAGCTTCAGCTTCAAGAGGCGCTAATGCTTCTACCTCCACCTTCTTGGAATGCTGACCCAATACTGCCATTTAAGGAAATGAGTCCGGCCTGCTAGAAGATGAGAGGCTACATGAAGAACTGAGGGTATCGCAGAGGACATTTAGCACCAACTGTAAGAAGTGTGAGAGACCTTCCAGCCCAGCCACCCTTCAACTGAATATGGCCACACGAGTACACGCCCATCAAAGCAGCAGAAACCTACCCAGCCAACATACAAAATCATGACAAAGGATAAGACTGTCATTGTGAACCACTAAATTGCAAGGTCGTTTTTACACAGCAGTAGATATATGAATCACTAGTAAGGAATCATTTTAAAATAATTAAGAATATTTTGTCAGGAAAGGATATAACAAAAGCTGAATATATGGCATCTTTGCCCGGCACATTTTTCAGCAAAGTTGCCCCAGGTATTTTACATGTGTAGCTAGAGAAGCCTAGCCTATGGAAATCTTATAATTACAAAATGAAAAAGATTATCATGGGACTATAAAGTTAAAGAAAAAAATTATTTCATATCTAAATATCTGTGTTTTTATGATTTCTCTTGTGAGAAATCATTCCATATGTTACAACATCACCAGAACTGCAAGCCTATTGGTCTTGACAGTTAAATATCAATGTGTCCCTTTGGGATCTATTATAATCCCATTTTAAAACTGTAAGATACTTATAAACAGATCTTAGTTTAACAATGGTTTCATTTTTTTTTTTTTTTTGGCATGTGTGAGTTTGTCTGCATTTTGCTTAAAGTGATACCTAATGAATTTTGTGATTGTTTTAGTCTTTATGAATCTGAGAAAGATAGAAGAGAGGTAAATAGAGATGGAGATAAATGGGAGGGGGAGCGAAAGAGAGAGATAGAGAGTTGAGATTTATTAGGGGAATTGGCTCACAAGATTATTATAATTTACTCAATTCTAGCTTTTCCTGGAATGTAACTTGTCGCGCCCGCCTCGCCAGCAAGGAAGACACGGCAACTGGAGTTCTTCTGACAGCGCTTTAATGGGGATATTCTTTCTTCTTACATGTTGCGGAGACCCCGAACGGGGAAGCACACACGCTTTTAAGGCCTTGGCGGA
>CAUYPO010059634.1:0-43503 GCA_963574435.1 Cheirogaleus major | reverse complement strand
TGTTCTTTTGGGTAGATGCCCAGTAGTGGGATTGCTGGATCAAATGGTAGATCCACTTGTATCGCTTTAAGGTATCTCCATATTGCTTTCCACAGAGGCTGAACTAGTTTGCAGTCCCACCAGCAGTGTAGGAGTGTTCCTATTTCTTTTATTTTCTGATGACTGTTCCCCCATCCCCCTCCTCTCTCTCCATTCTCTCTCCATATATATATATATATATATATATATACATGCCAGCATGTTAGCATATATATTATATGCTAATACATGTTTATTATGTGTATTTCTGTTCTGATTTCTGCCTTTTTTCAGACAACCTTCTTTTCCCATCACAGCTCCTCAGCCTCAAAATGTTTTACTCTTTATGCTTTCGCAGCAGCAGGTGAGGAATCAATAGCTGGGAGGTGGGGATATGCAAGAGGTTGAGAAACCAAGGAGAGAGAACGACTGAGAGGGGCCTGGAAGGAGCACTGAGCACTCCTTCCCTTGGCCTTCGGCTACGATCAGCTCTTCTGTAGAGCCGATTACGTGGACCTTGAACACCAGAGCTCTGCAAAGGGCGGGGCAGCAATTCATGCTCTTGGGACAGCTGATGGCTTTGACATCCCGGAGTGATTAGCAAACGAGGTGCTGAAGAGTACTGCATGTCCTGCCAAAGGCTCAAGCGCATCAGAAAGTTTCTACAGAGACACGTGACAGCCACACTGTATTTTCAAATCAACAGACCAAACTCTAGCGTGACTGTGGGAGGTGTTTATCTTGTTAGATTACCCTTGAATCCCTTTTGGGGCTGAATTTGATATATTATCGATATTATCTGTAAGTATAAGTATGATTGTTATTGCTCCTATTAATGATAATGAGAATAAAATGTAAAGTGCTTATAATTCTCACTTTTCATGACAACATTGTGAGATAAATATTATTATTCTCATTTTAAGATGAAGAGCACTCAGAAAATAAATAGAGCTAGGCAATAAGTAGATCTAAAGTCTTTGTACCCCTCCCTCTTCCCAGGGAGTCATGCCAAGTAGCATGAAAAGCCAAGGCTAGCTGCTGACAAGGGCACGGCTGTAGACTTGCATTCTTCCCGACTCTGGAAAGATAGAAGAGGATTTTGAGTTTCAGATTTCCTTCTACTTTCAAAAATAGAAACCTTAGCATTTTCTCATTTCAAGCATATCAAAAGGAACTAGGGTGGTTTTTGAGGGGCTCAAGAAATGGTGCAGTTCTAAGAATCTGCAGGAGTGGGAAGAATGCCCACTTCCTAGCTGTCTAACCACCCCCAAAATGGAGGGGTACCTAAATATTCAACCTGCTAGGTAGGGATAACCTGCTCTTGTTATGTTTTAAAAATGACACTGGCTGCAAACAGTCATGACTGCCATCAACACTGGCCCAAACATATTTGGTCATCAGAGAAATGCCCACATGAAGGTGTACACACATACATGTGTGCATATAGTACATGTTCAATTGATCTTCATTATTCAGGGATTCCATATTTGCAAATTCGCTTACTCGTTAAAATTTATTCCACATCCATATGACAGTTTGGTAGTCATCCACAAACATGAGCAGAGCAGTGAGAAATTTGAGCCACCTCTCATCTCACATGCACCTAGGTCCCCAAGCAACACTCTGCCTTCTTGTTTCAGCTCTCATCCTATAAACAAGTGCCCTTTACCTAGTCTGTTTAGTGCCACATTACTCCCATCTGTGTACTTTTTGTTGTGATTTTGCTGTTTAAAATAGTTCCCAAGCATAGTGCTGAATTTCTATCTAGAGTTCCTAAGAGCAGGACGGCTGTGACATACTTTATGGAGAAAATATGTATGTTAGACAAGCTTCATTCAGGCATATGTTACAGTTAGTGCTATGGGCCTTGAATTCAATGTTAATAAATACATATAAATAATGATAAATAATACATATAAAGGTGTCTTTAAACAGAAACACACATAAAACAGAGTCATGTATTGATCAGTTGATAAAAGTGTTGTGACAAGAGGCACATAGGAACCTAACCTTCTATTTGCCCTGGAAGCAATGGTTCAGTATTTACTAACTCTGTGAATTAGTGAATTACTAATTGGGTAAAGCAGTGACTTCATAGAACATAACTACTGTGAATAACAAGAATCAATTGTATGTTTATATGTATAGTATGAGCATGCATATATATGTGTGCATATTCGTGAAATAACTTATCCTAATTCACCGAGGCCGTGAAAACTTAATTCTGTATTAATCAGTGATAAATGATACCTGGAGAAAGCTATTATCATTCAGTAAAGTACATTTTTCTTAATTAGGGCTTACAGGGCCTATACCTGATCTTTTATTTCACTAGCAATATTGTTGATCAACAATAATTTGATTGCACTAACATGATAATGTTACTTAACTAATTCTTAGAAGAGTGGGAGTATGTAGGCTATAATTTATGAATGTCACTGCAAAACATTTACTTGGAATATGATTACATTCCAGCAACATTTCACTCCAGAAATCTGTCCAAGAATTTGTTATCTAGTAAGTAAATAGACTTTTGAACGTAATATTCTGTCCAAATCTCTTTGGCCATGTACCTATAAACAACAAATACCCTCAAACATCAGCTCAAACTGACTGAGCCAGACCCTCCTGAAGACAAATGCTACCTTGCTAGGGAGGCCGAACCTGAATCCTCCCAAGTCTACTCCCCTCCCTTCTACCATGTGCGTGAACAAGACCTCGTCAGTTTCATTTATCTTGCTGTAGCAGTTCCAGCCGCTTCCTGGCATCTTCCTATTCTCCATGTTTGCCCAGATCCATAGTTTCAACACATCTTGAATTGGGAAAGAAATCAACTTAAAAGAAGCAATAAAAAAATAAGACAAAGTTTTCCTTTCTTATTCAATTATCTCCATAATTCAATTATTTTATAAAAAGCAGCATGTGTTGTGGAAAGAGCCCTGGACTGGGAAACAGAATATTATTTTCATCTATGATGTTAATTAACTATGTCAAACAGGCAACTGACTCAAGTAGGCCTGGATTTTCTTATCTGTAAAGGTTGAGGTTGGATAAAATATTCTTTAGAGTCTTTTTTAGGTGAAAAATTTCCAGACTCTAGGCTTCTAGCTGAACTACCTAGGATAGTATTGAGGTTTCCCTGATCATCCTGACATCAAAAAGACTTCTATTAATAATATGCTTTATATCCAGTAAAATATGTAAAAGGAAATAATACATCATATTGGATCTGACAATAGTCCCATCCAGTACTGTCTGGCTGGAAAATGTTAGTTTTTCTCTATGTCATTCTCAGAGATCACAGGTATTAGTAATCTATTAATTCATTCTTTCAACAAATATCATTGAGGCCCTGTTATGTTATAGGCACATAGTCAGCAAGACATAGTCCCTATCCTTAAGCCAAACCAAGGTATTGAGTGCCCTGAATTTGCTAATAATTTCATGCTTAAAGTAGGTTAATAATTTGATAGTGCATCAAATTATATTCTTTAAAAATATGTTCAACATTTTTTAACATAAGAGAAGGGTCAGCATCAAAGAGAAGTGTTTTTCTATTTAAGTCAAAGATATAGAGCTAATTTATATTTTACCAACTATATGAGGAATTGCATGTGACTTGAGTTAATTGGCATCATTTAAAAAATTTATTCTAGAATTGTTTTTAGAGATCATAAAATCTGGCCTTTCCCAAGCAGTTACCCCTGGTTCTTCCCTGCAGGTCCGTCCTGGAGGTTATAGCCTTATTTTTTCTTTCAGTAATCAAATATCAAATGAAACCAAAAAGTATTTACTAAGTAGCTTATTATAAGACTATGATTTCTTTTGCCCTGGGTGCCTAAATATTTATTTTATTGTTTTTGTGATTTTTATAAGCTTTTCAATACCCTTTGTGAAGCAAGATAAGGTAGAAATAAACTACTAGCTTAATTAACATTGTGAGATTTCTATGTTTGAATTTAGGTAAAATCATCTCATATCTGTTATATTTTGTCCTAAGTTTTGTTTTCTGAGGAAGGCAAGATCTTCCTGACATGTAATCTGCTAAGTAAAGAATTATGTAATTCCTTTTATTAGATTTCGTACCATTTCTTTTATAAATCAATGTTTGGCAAAGCAAATCATATTTTCCCATTAGCTTACATTATAATGGCAAACCATTTTTGTTTACTTATAAATTTATATACAATTTGGGGCCTCATTATCTTCATTTTGGTGCCTTCTCCCCCCTATGTTCTCTGCACCTACAATCACTATGGTAGTTCCAAATTCAGGAATGCTTTTGGTGAATCGTTTTGTAAGCTAAAGAGTTTTTTAGTAATAAAAAATAATTTCTGTTGATCCACTCATGTATTGATGGGCACCTGGGTTGTTTCCACAACTTTGCAATTGTGAACTGTGCTGCTATAAACATTCGAGTGCAGGTGTATATATATACCATGGAGTACTATTTGGCTTTAAGAAACAATGGTGAGGCCGGGCGCGGTGGCTCACGCCTGTAATCCTAGCTCTCTGGGAGGCCAAGGCAGGCGGATCGCTCGAGTTCAGGAGTTCGAAACCAGCCTGAGCAAGAGTGAGACCCTGTCTCTACTATAAATAGAAAGCAATTAATTGGCCAACTGAAAATATATAGAAAAAATGAGCCGGGCATGGTGGCGCATGCCTGTAGTCCCAGCTACTTGGGAGGCTGAGGCAAGAGGATTGCTCGAGCCCAGGAGTTTGAGGTTGCTGTGAGCGAGGCTGACACCACGGCACTCACTGTAGCCCGGGCAACAGAGTGAGACTCTGTCTCAAAAAAAAAAAAAAAAAAAAAAGAAAAAGAAAAAGAAAAGATTGGGGTTTCCTAAATAGGGTTCCTCCTGGGTAACCCAACTCACTGAGTGTGTCCTGTGGGAGTCAGACTTGAGGACCCAGCACAAGTGTTGCTGCTCTGAATACTACTGTTTCTGTGATTAATAAACTGTCCTTTATCTCTGGCCCCGGAGTCTCATATCTTCTGCCAGTGTCTCTCAAATTGTGGCATGCTAACTATTTATTTATTTTTTTTGACAAAGGTCAAATTGCAGATCCTTTATGGTTCTTGACAGTTTCGGTGACAAAGATGGAATACTGACAATATATGGCTTTCTGGAATAGGAAAGACAAGAGCCTCCCCACAGTCCAGTTAACATGATTTGAGCGAAATCCTTGACATGTAGTGGCAGCTCTATTACTCAAACTGTACTGCCAATCAAACAATAAATGATCCCTCACTTTATTGTCTGTTACTGAGGAGGAGCTAGGAAGATGGTTGCAGGCGGAGTATTGGAAGGTAGGTTCAAAGACATCCGGGTGGAATCAGGAGATTGAATTTATTTTCTCTATTTTTTTGTTTTTTTAAAATCATTGATTCCTGCTCTTATCTGAATTATTTTCTTTTTTCTGCTTCCTTGGTGTTTCATTTGCTCTTTCTTTTCTAGTTTCTCAAACTGGAAGCTGACACAATTACTTTGAGAATGTTTTTCTTTTCTATTTTAGGTATTTAGGGATATATATTTCCCACTAATTGCTGCTTTATCTGTATCATATACATTTTAATGTGCTTTGTTTTTATTTTTATGAAGTTCAAAATACTTTCTAATTTCCATTTTGGCTCTCTTTTTGACCTTAGTTATTTACATTGTATTACTATTATAAGTAATCTAAAGATGATTTAAAGTATATGGGAGGATATGTATAGGTTACATGCAAATACTATACCATTTTACATAAAAGACTTGAGTATACGTGGATTTTTATCCTAGAACAAATTCCCCATGAATACCAAAGGATGACTGTATATTATGTCACTCAAAGTTGTACCACATTCGCAGAAATCCTGATAATTTTTTCCAATTTTTTCTGTATCTTTTATTCTGAATAGTTTCTCTTGCTATGCCATCAGGTTTATGAACCTTTCCTTCTGTAATTGCCAATTTGCTATTTCTCTCATCCAGTGCATTTTTTATCTCAGACATTGTAATCTTCATTTTTGGAAAGTTGATTTCGTTGTTTCATATCTCTTGTGTCTCTACTTAACATGTTCAGTCTTTCCTCTAGATTTTTGAATATATGGAATACAGCTATAGTAACTTTTATTGTTCTTGTCTATTAATGTTATCATCTGTCATGTGTGGGACCATTTTGACTGATTGATTTTTATCCCATTATTTTCCAGTTTATTTATAACTTGTAATTTTCGATTGGACACTAGACATTGTGATTTTTTTTTTTACCTAGTTGGGTGTTGGATGTTTCTATATGCCTATAAATATTCTTGGGCTTTGCTTGGGGTCTTAGTTCAGTTATTGGAAACATTTGGTCCTTTTAGGTCTTTTTTTAAAGCTTTTTCTGACAGGTTCAGAGGAGTGTTTAGTGTAAGACTGGTTTTGACCCCTTTCTCAAGCAAAACCCTTTTGAACACTTTCTCAGTGACCCATAAATTATAAAGCTTTTCACTCTAGCTGGTGGTAACATGAAATATTCTGAGCACTTTGTGAGCTCTGAATATTGTACCCTATGATGTTTTCAGGTGGTTTTTTCCCTAGCCTTGGGCAGTTTCCATACATGCATACAGTGATCATTACTCAGCTGAAAACTAAAGAGGTCCCCTAAAGATTTATGGAAGTCTCTCTCTGTTCTTTAATTTCCTCTTCAGTATTCTCTCCCCTGAACTATAGCTTCCTTGGCCTTCCTGGATACCCCTTCTTTGCATCATGACATGGAAACACCTCTCTTCAGACAGTAAGCCTAGGAAATCATAGAGATCTTCTTGTTCATTTCCTGTTATTCAGGGAACACTGTCATTCATTAACTGATATCAAATGTCTTGAAATTCATTGTTTCATATATTTTATCTGATTCTTTACTTGTTCTAGGTAGAAGGATAAACCCAGTCCCTGTTACTCCATCTTGGCTGGCAGCAGAACTCTTCATATTATACCTTAAAGGTTGCTATATGTGATATGTGTCCATGGTGCAAAATGTATGATCCAATTCAAATTAACTTTCAGGTATGGTATTAGGTAGAGGTCATGGATAATTTTTTTCTCATAATGATATCAGCTTTTCTGTTTCCATTTGTAGGAAAGATTTTTCTTTCCCCACTGAAGTGATTGTCACTGTTGAAAATCAATTGCCTTGCACAGTTCACAATTGCAAAGTTGTGGAAACAACCCAGGTGCCCATCGATACATGAGTGGATTAACAAAATGTGGTATATGTATACCATACCATGTACTATTCAGCTTTAAGAAACAATGGTGATATAGCACCTCTTGTATTTTCCTGGATACAGCTGGAACCCATTCTACTAAGTGAAGTATCTCAAGAATGGAAAAGCAAGCACCACATGTACTCACCAACAAATTGGTATTAACGGATCAACACCTAAGTGGACATATAGGAATAACATTTATTGGGTGTCAGGCAGGTGGGAAGGGGGGAGGAGGGAATGGGTATATACATACATAATGAGTGTGATGCGCACCTTCTGTGGAATGGACACCCTTGAAGCTGACTCCCAGGGGAAAGGGGGAGAAGGCAACACACGTAACCTAAACATTTGTACCCCCATAATATGCTGAAATAAAAAAATAATAATAAAATAATAATTACATATTAATTTAGAAACAATGGAGTTTCATAAAGGTAAGAAATTCGTAATCACCAGTGACCCCACCATTTGAATATTTCTATCACTAAAGGTTTGCTGTATATTTTTTCTTTATTTATAAATGTAAACATTTTTAAAATTAGATTATACTGTGTATTCTCTTTTGCAACGTGTTTTTCTTTGCTCTAGAAACAGAAAGGTTTCACAAGTGTATTTCCATATTATTAAATAGTTTTCTATAAGAACATTTTTAATGATTTATTGCATGGTGTCAGAGTTTACTTTATATCCCAGGTCAGATTTTTTTTAATTTTTAAAAAATATCTTTTTAATTTCAGCATATTACAGGGGTACAAATATTTTGGTTACATATATTGTTATTTTAATAGAGTTAGGGTGTACAAGTGATTTTTGTTACATGGATGAATTGTATAGTGGGGAAGTCTAGGCTTTCAGTGTACCTATCACCTGAATAGTATGTATACGTTGTAATCAATATGTAATTTTTTATCCTGCACCCTCCTGCCATTCTCCCTTTTCTGAGTCTCCAAAGTCCATTATGTCACTCTGTATGACGATGCATACTGGGTTGGAATTTTAAGTTAGTTCTGTTCTTCACCATTATATGTATGTTATGTTTATTTACTTTCTTGTCTTATGAAGAACCTAACCCTAACCCCACATATGGTCTCTATCATATGACACTTCTCCTCCCAGACAAAGCTGATTGGGTGAGGACAGTCAATCTATTGGCACTCAGTAGTGATCAGTCTAAATCAGTCAAGAATTTTAACTAAGAGACCCAGAAAAAGCAGGTGAGAGATGGCATTCAAATGAAAGATGCCTTGCAACCTAATACTTGCAACCAAAAGAACTTTGACTAAAACACAGTAACACAGCTTGAGATTGAATCTTCTTTTTACATATTTATGATTATTTCTTTAGAATAATTCTTAGAATTGGAATCACTAGCTCAATTTTACACAGTTTTAAGGCTTTTGATGCATATTGCTAATACTTCAAAATATTGAACCAGATTATTTTCTTCACAACCACCCCTAAAGGTTAATTTGTTTACCAGTTTGATTTTCAAAATGGTATCTTGTTGTCTTAAGTTGCATATCTATGATTTCTGAGTGAGTTTTAACATTTTCTATAGGGATTGACCATTTGTATTTCTTCTTTTTTTTTTTTTTTTTTTTGGAGACAGAGTCTCATTGTGTTGCCCAGGCTAGAGTCTCCTGGCGTCATCCTAGCTCACAGCAACCTCAAACTCCTGGGCTTAAGCAATCCTTCTGCCTCAGCCTCCCGAGTAGCTGGGACTACAGGAGCACACCACGGTGCCTGGCTAATTTTTTCTATATATTTTTAGTTGTCCAGCTAATTTCTTTCTATTTTTAGTAGAGATGGGGTCTCGCTCTTGCTCAGGCTGGTCTCAAACTTCTGACCTCGAGTTATCATCCCTCCTCAGCCTCCCAGAGTGCTGGGATTACAGGCGTGAGCCACCACTGTGCCTGGCCCTATATTTCTTCTTTTTCTAATTTGCTATTCATATCATTTGCCCATCTTTTTCTGTTGGAGTAATCATATTTTTCTCATTGATTTAAAATAACTCCTTAAGTTACAGATTTTGATCTCAATCAGGACTTTTTCACTGTGAGCTAGTGGGAGTTAGGAGGAAGGGCAGGAAATGGAGGACCAAGGGTTTAGGTAAAGGTCTGCAGCCAAAAAAGGACCAGGTCAGGAGACGCTCTACCTCCTGGCTCCTCCCCTACTTTCCCAGACCAGCTTCTTTTGTCCGTGGCCATTCCCAGAGATTTTCAAATGGTATATAAACATAGACATGTTTAAGAAAATTAATTTACAGATTGTCAAATTTCATATAACTTGTTTGTAAAATTGATTGCCTGAGAAATACTTTCCTCCCTCCCTTTCCAAGTAACTTTCTCCCATTTTACAAAATCTTGCTATGGTGATTCGCACTAGGGTGTAAAATACTCTGGAGCTCCACACAAAAGGATAATTTGAAATTTTGGTAAGGATGTTGAGAAAATGAATGACTCTAATGTCTGTGTAACAAATTTCTTTGCAAGTCAAATGGTTGCTAAATCTTTGCCTTCAATAAAATTCAAAGGGGACACAATTCAGTTGTCAGCTGCTAGATAATTTAAATTTTTTATTATAGATCACTACATGCATATAACTCAATGCAAATTGCGTGACATTGTTATAACCACCTTCATTCCCATCTATATGAACAAGATTTCTCAATGTTTTTGTTAAGAGATGCATTTTCAAGAATTTAAATTTTTCATTCTTGATAATTACCTATCAAAAGTTGTAATATATTTATGTCATTTTGATCTTTTATGCCCTCTGTGCATCAGGATAGTATAAGCTACCTTACAGTAATGAATAAACCTAAACCTTCAATGGCTTCAACACAGCAAAGTTTATTGCTCATTCACACGCCACAGTTTGATACAGATGAGGAACCCTCCTCCGGGACTCTCTTTCAAAGGGTATCTAAATAGCTCTGCTTCCATCTTACATCTCTGCCATCTCAGAGGAAAAGAGAGAGAGAGAGAGAGAGAGAGAGAGAGAGAGAGAGAGAGAGAGAAATTCAATCCCCTCTTGACTGCCTGGGACAGGAAATAGTACATCACTTCTGCTCACACTCCCAAAGGGAAGACTAAGAAATATAAACTCCTTGGATCTCCAGGAAGAGAATAGGGTGTGGTGAGCACAGAGCATTATCTCTGCCACAGGTACTACTGATAATAATTGCTATGATGCTCAATCCAAATGAATTGTCTTTTTATAGAACCTATGGTCACAGGAAAGAAAAAAATTTAATTTCACTGATTTTTATTATAGAAAGCTATACTAAGGTAAATAATTAAATACTCTTAAGCACAAAAATATATTTTATTGGGATAAAATTGTATAAAGGAATGCAAATAAGAATTCAAAGGGAAAAAGAAATTATGTAAAATTTCCAGCTCTTACCTAGTAGGTGATAGTGGACGTCAAGTTGCTATACTACTTATATTCCATTGGATATATTACAACAAGTTGAATAAAAGTATTACTTTAAAAAGCCAATATGTACAAAAGACCATAAATTACATCCTTCACAACCATTTACATTTTTTTAACATTTTTATTTATTTATTTTTTATTTCAGCATATTACGAAGGTACAAATGTTTAGGTTACCTATATTGCCTTTATCCCACCCGAGTCCTCTGTGGAAAGTAATATGGAGATGCATTTACATTTTGATGAAATTTTTTAGATTATCTATATTGTAGGTAATTATTTAGATTACCTATATTTGGATTAAATTGGAGGAGGTTACATAGTTTTTCAAAATTTCTTTGGGAGATATTGAACAAAAATGTTGAAACCCAGTGTCTTCTAAGAAATAGCCACACAGTTTGATTTCCTTATTAAAAGTCTAAAAAGAAAAAAAAAAACCAACTGTTAGTGGGACTGCTTCTGCTCTACTGAATTTGCAGCTCAATGGACTGCAAACCACAGTCCTTTAGGACAGCAACTTCCCAGGAAGTGTAGGGATGGAGAGTTCCAGGTACAGAAATGTTACATTTCTTGGCAGAATTCACACATGAACATAATAAGCAGAGCCACAATCTGCCACATCCTGCTTAGCTTTGTGGTCAAGCTACCTTAGGGTCTAAGTCTTCCACCCTGAAGTTAGTAAATTCTTACTGCCTTGCTCATCAGCTGGTCATACTGAACCATTCTCTCAGCTAAATAAACATCCTACAACTTTCCAGAAGAATCTAAAGCAGCCTGTCTTTTCGACTGCTGAAGATGGCAATTTTAGACAGGGGTCTACCTCTCCTCCCTAAAAAGGCCCATTGACCATTATTGCAAGTGAAATAGCTTATGGGAACAGTAAATGGCTAACCTTACTGTACTATAAAATAGAGTTCCCTGCAGCCTCTCCTCTCTCTCAGCTCTGCTGTGAGGCCTGTAATAGCATTTCTCATAAAAGCCTCTGTGCCATTTCCCAGGTGCAAACCTTTACAGAAGTACAACTAGGGAGCTTCCAAAATTGCTTAAACAGAAGATTGTCTAAGGATAATGCTAACTATTAGCAGGTGTTTCTTGACCAGAATTTGAGATTACTTTATTTTTGCATTGGCTCTTTTGTAACCAGTATAAGTGGCAACTGGCAATAAACTAGAAACATAGGAGAGGAAGCTTACACCAGCTGATTTAGAGATCAAAAAACAAATCCTACTCTCTGAACCAATGAGGTCAAAGCCATGAAAAATAAACTTTTGTCAGGTTTCAAAAAAAGTTTTTTTGGGCTGGGTGTCATGTCTCACACCTGTAATCCTAGCACTCTGGGAGGCAAAGGCGGGAGGATCGATTGAGATCAGGAGTTCGAGAGGAGCCTGAGCAAGAGCGAGACCCCGTCTCTACTAAAAATAGAAAGAAATTAGCTGGACAACTAAAAATATATAGAAAAAATTAACCAAGTACGGTGGCACACTCCTGTAGTCCCAGATACTTGGGAGGCTGAGGCAGAAGAATTGCTTAAGACCAGGAGTTTGGGTTGCTGTGAACTAGGCTGACGCCACGGCACTCTAGCCCAGGCAATTCTAGCCCAGGAGACTTTGTCTCCAAAAAAAAAAAAAAAAGTTTTTCTGTAAATGATCCTGTAATATTATTATTGACAATAACATGATTGAGCACCAAACTATTTGCAAGGTGAACTTGTTGGTAGATGCTACAGAAACTTAGAAGAAAGATGTGATCAGCTTAACAGTCAAGAATTCAGAGAGTTCTTTCCTGGCCAACACCTAGTCACCCCCGTCTTGTGTCCTATTTTGTCTTTACTGTGGAATTTGTTACTACCTGACATTTTCTTCTTTCTTTATTTATTGGTCTGTTGCCCCACAAGAACATAAGCTCTATGAGTGCTGGGATTTTGCCTATTTTGTCCACTGCTGTATCTCCAGGGTTCTGAAGAGAGCCCAGCATGCTGTAGACTTTCAACAAATCTTGTCAAAGTAATTAATAAATTCCCATCCTACAATAGTGCATAAACTCACAGGGACAGGAAATGAAACCCCAAATATCAATAACATTTATTAATGCATTTATGCAGTATAAAAGCACTCAAGCAAAGGAATAAGGGGCTTGAAGGATTGAAGGATCTTATAGAATGAATTGGGTTTCCTAGAGGAAGCAGTTAGGTTGGACTTCCATTTCCTGGACTAGTGTAGGGCTGGGAGACAAGGCAAAGTGTGGTCATCACACAGGGAGTGTAGGTTTTGTTCCACTCCTATAACTTTATCTGAAACAAAAAGTTGCTAGCAAAGCCTTCATGATAGTCAACAGATTAATAAGCCTCTGTTTGATATATCTAGTCTGCATCATGCACTGATCAGTCCTTTCCCCAGATGGGTATCCAGGTGATTCCTGGTTCTATCCTCTTCACATGGGTCACAGGTCTGACATCATCAAATTTAAAAATCTTATCTCTAAAAGAAGTACAATATGTAATCCATAAGTAATTTGACTAGGTCTGGACCCAGTGTTGGCTCCCAAGGGCACATTTAAAACATGTGATCTTCCAAGCTTTCTCCTGAGGTTCCTTATCTGGGCTAGTGAGTTGGATCACTGATACAGCCCTGGCTCTAATCTGATGCTTATCAATTCTGAATCAGGGTGCAGAGCTCTCTCATAACTAGTAGCATTAGTCTCTGGTTCCTGTTCTGCAGCTCCTTGTGTGTGAGAATTTTGTGTCAGAGAGAAATAATGAGATTGATGTGTTCCTGGGAACTGACCTTAATACCATCAAAATGCCACTGAAGCTCCACTATAACTCCTAACAGGTACCTCCAGGTACTTCTAGAAGTAACTTTCCCTTTTCACCTCTTATACTTTAATAAGTATGTATGTATATTTTGGAAAACAATTTATAAAACCATAAATGTAAATGCACAAAACCCAAAACAATTGTGATATACTTAAGAATAACCTCAATTTTAAGCATCAACATAAAAATAATACATGTGAAATGATTTATCTTTACTAATGCCTCTCATCATAACATTCAAAGGATCTTGTGGCCACAAGAGGATTAATAACCACTCTGCTCAATCTGATGTTTAGTTTATGTTGTTTGTTTTGTGTTTTCTAAAATGGGTATATATACTATTACATGATATACACTCAGTTAGGAAGGATATTAAATGAGATCAACCTATATCTTTACTATATAAATTATATAAGTTATGCTGTTAACATTTTATCAGAAAAAACTTAGTATTTTCCTGTAAACATTTTATTACATTTTTTAAAATCTGCATTTATTTACTGATTCATTTGGAATCACGTGGTCTCTTCTCTCTTTCCTCTCCCTCCTTCCATGAGAGAAAATCTCTGAAATAATTTTAGAAATGAAAATATGATTACTGGAGTCAAAGGCTATGACTATATTAATGACACCAAGACAAGTTTTCAGTTTGCTTTTGTAGTTTAACTTCATTGATTTTGCAATGTCTCACAAAATATAAATGCATTAATTTAATACAACCCTCAATAGCTTTAAGCATTACATATAATTTTTAATTGCTAGTTAATTTACACAGAAGTCTTTCCACTCATTAATAGAATAAGCTCATCTTCTGAGATGTATCTATCTGTTTACTAATAAACATTTTCAGATTTAGAAAACTTGCTAGAAACCACATAAGGAAAAATTTTGGTGAAACACCTTTCCTGAACATCACTATCACATAATGCCTTACCCTTACCAGGCCCACACAATCATAAGATGTTGGGTACAAATGGACATTGTAAGATACCATTTTGATGTACAATTTAAGAGAGAATGGTATTCCAGGTGTGCAGTATGTGAAGCATGCAGGCTGCACCCCCTATTACAGTGAATCACTCAACTAGCAGAGAGCTCCCCGCTCCCCCCATAATGACGCCATCAAGAGAACCTCTTGTCACTCACTAATCTAGTCCTAGAGCATCACTTAGGAGGCTGGAGCAGCAATACAGGCTAAAAATAATAAGAACACCAAGGTCAATTTTTTATAGTAAGAATTAATATTTCATTAACTTTTAAATGAAAACAGTAAAAAAAACCCACTTAAGATAATTTTAGAAAAAATTATATCATTGTACAACACTATTATGTAACTATTTTCAGTTTATGTACTGCTTTCCATTTCTTACAGGAATATAGATGCAGATATTTAGCTTGTTGCAATCATAGATATTTTATATTCTGATTCTTGCAGTTAACTTTGTATCATGTGTGTTTCCATATTTGTACATAGTTTTCATAATTGTTATTTTTAATGGCTGCATGAAGGGAGAGCATTTTTTGTCTTATAAATCTGTCTATCCTCAGTCCTATTATAATGCTCAGTAAGTCCTGATGAAATCTAAGACTGCATGTGTAGGTGCCAAAATACCTCCATTTGAACGCAAATTTCTTAACCCCTGTGCCTTAGTTTTCTGACCTATAAAATGACTGATGATGAAAGTTCCTACCTTATAGGTAGGAGAGAGAATTAAAATGAGAATCATTTTAATCATTTGTCATGAGAATTAAAACAGATTAAGTGAGATTACAGATTAAGTGAGTTAATCTGTATGAACAGTGTTCTTAGAACAGTGTCTGGTACATTATGAGCAATCAATAAAGCATGAGCTATTATTACTGATGTATGAAATGACCTTAGGTCCTTTAAGTCAGTGGTCTACAACCTTTTTGGCACCAGGGACCAGTTTCATGGAAGACAATTTTTCCCCGGGGCGGGGGAGGGGGATACCGGAGGCAGAGCTCAGGCGGTGATGCAAGGGATGGGGAGCGGCTGTATAGATGAAGCTTCCCTTCCTTCATGGAAGACAATTTTTCCTACTATGGGGCAGGGAGGGGGACAGCAGAACTCTGTGGCCTGGCCCTTAACAGGCCATAGACCAGGGGTTGGGGACCACAACCTCTTTAAATCATCTCTTGTTTTTGCTATGACAGATAGCAATGCAAGGAACATCTCTATTTATACAATGTTTTGCTTCTGTTTAATTATTTCCTTAGATTAAATTCCTAGAAGTCAGATTGTTGGTCCAAGGAGTTATCACCATGATTACCTTTTTAAAAAACTCCTTCGACCTCTCGGCCCTCAAAGAAAATTTGATGGAATGAAAAATAAATATGATTGATATAAAAGAGATGGTAATATGCTGAAATAAAAAGAGAGATGGTAAAGCAAAAAATCATGTATTTATTTGACAACTGCAACAATAATTTAGTAAACACTAACTTTATTCATAAAACTATGTATACATCATACAAAAACCTTGGGTTCCATTCAATTGATTTAATTTAACAAGTATTTCCCAGTCTCCTATAGGCTTATTCCATGTGGGGTGTTAATCAGAAAATGGGGGAATATAAACTGGTCTTTGTCCTCAAAACTCAAAATCTATGCAAGAAGGTAAAATGTGAAAGTGGTATGAGATTAAATAATCAGGCACCAACTTACATTTTTGAAAGATCCCAAATCTATGGTACAGACACTAAATATTAGGCATAGTTAGCTAAGCAATAAAGAGTAGGTGCTGGCTAGAGCTACCTGGCACACTCCAAAGCATTTTCAGAGACAACATCCAGTTGGCAGCAAAGAAAGACGAATGCTGCCACCCAAGTGATGACTAAATTAAGCTCTACTTTCTTCTTAGAATCTTAGAAAATAACATTTTATAATTACTTTTAATGCACCCCAAACCAACAGGACAGCTTTGCATTTGAATATCATCAGCAGAAAATGTTTGCTCTTGCTAAGACACATCCTCATCCCTGCCAGTTGGAAGGTAAAAACAGCCCTCAAATCTCAGCTGCCAGCTCTAGCCAAGGGAGGCCAAGAGGGGCGAGCAGGAGTGGAAATGGCTGGTAGACAGCCTCCATCAAGGACTGTGAGCTTATCTGTTTAGGAAGGGCTCTCTGCCAGCTGAAATAGCAAAATCATCTCCACTGTTTCCAGGGTGCAGTGCTAATGCGTCTTAAAACAATCCAAATCTCACACCACAAGCTTCAGTACTCTTCAATCTCCTCTGTTTTGTATCAGTGTCAGGAAGAACAGGGCAAACTGCCTCTCCTTTTTGAGGTGAGCAAGATCATTCAGGAAGCCAAACCAGCAACGGACATTGCCACAGAAAACCTTCCAGGTAATTGAGGAAGGCTTCCCAGTTGCCAGAAACCCTTTTTGTAATGGAACAAGTCCCATACAAAGGGTTTTCTGGCCTTTAAAAATGGCCTGCCAAACATTATTCTTGTGCTTTATCCAAGAGTTCTTAAGCTGCCTACTATGTTCACATCCTCCTGAATTGACAGGCTTCAGATTTCCCCAGAAGGCTTAAGCCTCTGCAGGGGATGTCAAGAAAAGGAGCTGCTTTGCCTAAACAGGCTCCAAACCAGACAAGTGAAACTGTCTTCCTTATATGGTGAAAAGCACCCTGTCCCTTTAAGGGCAAGAGACTTGGCTGCAGACAGTCCCTGGGAAGTTTGCAGGCAGCCCCATCCAATGTCTGGTCCTTGCTGCTGTGCAGGTGAGTTCCTAAACCTTCTCTCCCCAGTTTGCCCTCTATAATCGCTCTCATGGCGGGTTGAAAATGTTGTTATGAAAGGACAAGAGAATTTCAGGTTCAGCAGAGATGGTGTTGTTTGGAGAAGTTTGAGTGGAAGGAAAAAGCAAGGTTACTAGGGAAATGTGCAGTAATGCAGCCAGTGAGGATGCATCTAACTCCCAGTGGGGAGGCGGCAGCAAGGTTATGGAAGGCCCAGAGGCCTTCCAGGATAGAGCAGGAAAAACAAATTCAACAGGGGAAGAGGGACAGATTCTACTTAAGATCATGTAGGGCTAAGTTTAAACTCCTGAGCTGTATAACCTGGTGAACTGCAAGTTTATACCAAACATAGCCGGGAGGAAATACTGCCTTTGCAAGTACTGAAAAGCTTTGCAGGAGCTGGAGCTACAGGACTGACTGCAGAGGAGAAAGTCTAGTGGAATGTTTGCAATGTCTACAGGCATGGAAGGCTGCAGCCTTAACCCTTTATGCATCCTGGCTGGTTAGCAGGTAGGGTTTGGCTGCCACAGAGCATGGGCTGTGGGGTGGGTGTGATTGTGTGGAGTACTGCAGTAGTATACTAAATAAATGAAAAAGACTGTGATCGTGGAACCGCATCTCTGGTATTCCCACAGTACCACGTGCAGAGAAGAGAAAATTTCTAAGCTCAGAATTTCTGTGTCATCCACAGCAAAGGGCTGGAAGTAATCTCATCCAAGCTGATTACTGCTCTGTCATTTACTAATTCAGCTTCCTGATTTTTCCTTCAGCTTCCTGATTTTCCCCCTATGGCCTGGAGCCTTCTAAGATATTCATTTGAAATTAACTAATAAAACTTTTTAACAGCTAAAGATTTGCTAGCAGAATTTTGTCTATGAAAGGCTAAGATGAATACGGTTGGGTTTGGGATTTTATTGATAGCATAAAAAGAGATAGGCATGGTATAGGAGGAGAAACATTTGGTCATTTTCCATTGCATCCAAAGCCCTTTAACTGAGCCCATTCAACAGCTACAGCCAAACAGGAAATCCACCCAGAAATCAAAAAAAGAGAATTCCTAAATAACAGAGCCTGGGGTCCTCTTTCCTCTTAGTTGAGTGTGGGGCCATTCATCCCTGAGAGGCTAGTGGTTTCACTACAGTTGTTATGTGGGGGAGTGAACACAGAGGCTGGATTAAAATTCCTTACATACTCCATGCCTTTTAAAAATATTCATTCATCTGAGTAGTCACTGAAGAATTGTTTTTATTATTAACTAACAAGTGCTCTATCCACTTGTTAGTGCTTTCTAAAGACAGAATGTTTATGAAAAAAGATTTTGTTTTATCAATAGGGATTTGTTAGTGCTGAGGGTTCTCTTCTCCTCCTGACTTCTGATGGCTGGACAAAGTGGTGATTATTCCTTGCTGAATAGAAAGATCTGTTCCTCACTCTAAAATCACAAAGGACTCCACAGGGGCCTTACCTGTTCAGAAATGCTGATGTCCCAAGCACAAACTTAACTTATGTGTTTACAATGTGGAAGGGAGCCGAGTGCATGGGTATAGCTTTGCTTCATGCTAAATCCAGAAAGCAGTGTCAAATATTCTGCTTTCGAATATGAATGCTGCCCCCCAAAACAAAATCCCACCCCCAAAGCTGGAAAATCTCTAAAAGTAACATACTGTGATCTTTTATAAGCTAAATCAAGGCATTTAAGAGGAAAATATATGTGCCTTCCTGAACATTTCGCACAGTGACTCCTGGTCACATATTGCTATTTATTTTTTCTGTGCCTCAGTTTCCTCACCATTAAAATTGTGGATAGTTGGGAAGGACTTTCTGATGAAGTAGAAAGAGCAATGGGACCTAGAATTGAGCAGATCTGGGTTAAATTTCCAGTCCCTTCATTTATACCATAACCGTCGTAGACAAATTACTCAGCCAGTCTGAACTTCAGTTTCCTTATTTGTAAAGAGAGTGCATAATTTAAAATGCTATTAGGATTAGAAGAGCCCAGAACTCAGCATAGTCTCCATAAATGTTTCTTGTTTCTTTCTTTCTTTTTCTCTTACTTGGGAAGCTGCGCTATTCCTTGGAGGAGGAAACAAGTTCTGAAAAAGGAAACCGGCTCTGTAGCACAACTTTAGAACCACAGTTAGGTCATCCCCCTCTTCTCAAAGAAGGATGCCTAACTCCCCAGGGAACCCATTCTTAATTATTAACCAGGCCTATTATTTGAAAGTTCTTAAAGCAAACCCACTTCTACTTATTTTGTGTTCAGAGACATAAAGAATAGTTGGTTGTTTTATTTGGGCATAAAATTATTCCATATGCTTGAAGAACAAAGGTAAGGCATCTTAGAATCTTTATAAAGATGCTTACTTCAAAAGTAAGCTTAAAAAGCATTTTAAAGGAACTTTTTTTATTTTGATAAGACACGTTTTATAAGTATTTCAATAATAACCAATCGCTACTTGTCCTTCATGCACACAGCTATCTTTAAGAATGTGATTATTGTTACTTTCAGCATTTTCATCATTCGGCTTTAAGAGTAGGTTTGCCTTACTTGCAGCAAAGCTGTGCATGATACACTTTTAAAATTAAAAACATTCTTTCCACCCAGAAAAATAGTGATAAATTTCAGTAGCAGAAACTTTCCATTGAATTCCCATCTTGGGAATCAAGAGTATCATTTTTAACTTAAAGTAAGGGCAGGTCCCCTCCATAGCTAATCTTCCAGCTGTGGATTAACATCACCTCTGTCAGGAGAGAGGCATTTTGAGTCCACACTTTGCCACTTAAAGTAGCTGTGGAACTCTAGGCTAGTTCCTCTATGTGCCTGAGCCTAGTTCTACGGTCTGCATAATGGCCATGATAATAATACCTATGTACATTGTTTGGGGAAAAGCATGAAATGCAGTAGAGTGGGTGCTCAATAATCACGGTGGATCTGAATGCCCAACAGTCTCTAACAAAATTCTTGCCCCTTAATAATAATATACTAGCCCTAGAGCCTGTCTATACTCCTTAGAATAATCTGAAAATATTGGTATGTATCTAAGGATTAATAAATTCCATTTTTAATAAAAATGTAAGTTTCTAATTAGATGGAAACAAAGAGAAGTAGGTGTTGAGGCAATCATAGATCTGCTGCAGGGGTTAACTTTGGAAATAGCCTACAATGCAGATGTGGTTAAAAAGCTGTTGGGTCTCACAGATCCTTGAATTGATTACATTCTTTAAAAATATTTTTAAACTTTTTACCCCATGGGAAGAACCTCTGTGTCTGGTATCCCTGCAGAAGGAGTTGGAATGGGGTAAAGCAAGTGGTCTACATTGAACAGGTGAAGTAGGAGACTGTGGTGGAGTTGGACCTCTTAACACATCCTTGACTCCGTTCCTCCCCCAACTATTCACCTTGAGCTTGTCCGATGCAATTCCTTCATGAAACCACCAAGCTGGGGAGGGTTGAGGAAGTGTCTGGGTCAGCTTCTTGCCTTCAGTCAAATTTGCACTTGAAACAATCAATGGCCACCTACCCCTCCACAGGGAAAGAAGCTGAAGTTCAGCCTATTGTCTGTCCCTGAAGAGGCTGCATTTGGGACATTCTTCCCACACCTAACCTTGTAATGCAAGCCCATGTTGTTTTAATGTCCTCTGGGTCTGTCCTTTATGTTTACAGTAAATTGATATCCCACCAGTGGAAAATTAATCAATTCTAGGTTAGGCAGTGCTGTTACAGCCTCAGCCTGTGAGGGGCATCACTTCCTTGTTTTGTCCCTGACTAATCATCAGGTGAGTAGATAGTGTTCTCCTCTGACTTAATCACTTCCATTCCCCACTCCTGCTTTGCTCTGTCTATTGCAGTGGTTCCCAAACTAGAGAGAGTATGCATCAGAATTACTCAGAAGGTTGGTTAAAACACAAATTGCTAGGCCCCATCCTCAGAGTCTCTGATCTGTAGATCTGAACTGGGGCCTGAATATTTGCAATTTCTAACAAGTTTGCAGGTGGCCACACTTTGAGAACCACTCCTCTAGTCCAACACTACCTCTCCCTCTGGTGTTCCCAAGAACCTGCACCTCCTCCCACCATCCTGTATAATTCCTCCTCCACTCTGAGGATGAAGTGTAGCCTTCTCCTCTCCACAATTATATGCTACTATGTATTGATTCTAATCACAATAAACACTATGCTAAATACACACATTATTTGTAATTCTCCCAACTACCCTAAAAATTTGGTATCATTAAACAAACAGAAACAGTTTAAGTAACCAAGATCTCACAGGTGATGAAGAGCAGATATACCGTGTTTCCCCGAAAATAAGACAGGGTCTTACATTTATTTTTCCTCAAGAAGACACCCTAGGGCTTATTTTCAGGGGATATGTTACTTTCCCCTCAAAGCCTCAGCTTGCAGCACGCACAGGATGGCCAGGACCTGACAGGGGGAGCCGACCTTGTTGGTGGGGCTGCCCGCACATTTCCTGTCACCTCTGGGATAGTAGCTGTCATGATGGGGCAGATGAGAAGGGCTCGTCTTCTTTGCTACTCCGAGATGAAATGCATGGGTTGTGCAGATACGCTGCATAGCCACGCCCATCACTAGGTCTTATTTTGGAGTAGGGCTTATATTGCGCAAATGCTTAGAAATCCTGCTAGGGCTTATTTTAGGGGTAGGTCTTATTTTCGGGGAAACATGATAATATTCAAACTCAGATTTATCTGAAAAGTATTTGCTCTTTCCACTGTTCTAGGCAGGGCTGGCAAATAGATTTTTAATATGTCTGTCAACTCCGCCTCATTGGTAGAAGCTGCCTGGTGCACTGGGTTGAGGAATGGGCGCTCCTCCAGAGGGAGTTCTAGAACTGATGGGCTACACCCGTGAGGGCGCTGGAGTGGAGAGTGGCAATGTGAGCACCCTGTATTCACCATCCTCACATGATGCCTTGCCTTGTTTGGGGATCAATTTGTTAGGACCTAGAATCAGATGAGAGATGCATATTCAAATTTGTTCCATAGGGAATAATGAAACTTATTTCCTTGTCTCCTCCTTTCTCTGAAGTGTGAATCTAACTTTTTGAACCTAGATTTGAGAAAGTATGATAAACTGTGACAAAATGAAACGCAACTGGTATATAGATAGTAGAAGCCAACATAGGCATTTTGCTCTAAAGTAGTGGGGACAAGAGAATTATGTTACAATCTTTGCTTGTTATGTCTTTCAGTGTGACCTATCTAATGGATTGCCTTATACTGAAATAATCCACTGTGATTGAACAAGGAGGCAATGACATTTCTAGTTTAGTTCTTCCCTCCATTGTTCATATTCAGTGTGGGATTTTTTTAGTGTCTCGGTGCTTTATATGAAAAATGAATTTGATAATGCTTTTCTGCTGCATCCTAACAGTTATTATGAATGTATTAAATGACATATAACTTAATGGCATCTATTTTATTTGATAAACAATTATTTATAAAAATGTATCTCCAGGCACTGGGGATATAGCAGCAAACAAAACAGATTGTTCGCATGGAACTTACAGTCTACAGACAAGAGACAAACAATAAACAAGTAAACAAAGAAGAAAACTATGTATAGTGATAAAGTGTGTGCAGTGAGTTACTCTGTGTTCATGTGTGCACGAGTTTTGCTATTTTAGATGGGGTAGTTATGGAAGGCTTCTCTGAGAATGTAACATTAAATGTGGAAAAGAAGCTCCAGGCAGGAAAAAGCAGCCATTGCAAAGATCCTGAGGTTGAAGATAGGCAGGAGCAAGATTAAGTAGTCTAGTAGGGGTTTTCAGCTGGGGGGATACACCCCCCACCTTTGCCTAGAGGGTGTTGGAAGATGTACAGGTCGGTTTGCATGTAAAATGCTAGAGTTGAGGACAGAGCACTATTGGCTTCTAGTAGGCAGGGAGAAGGGTTGCTAAACACTTGACACTGCTTTGACAGACTCATACACAATTTGTCTTGCTCATATTGTCCTGCAAAAATGGTCTCTATTGAGAAATCCTGAAGAGCCTCTAAGGCCAGGGTCAGATGTTTGAGTTTTATCCTAAGTACAGTGGGAAGCTATTGAAGAGTTGTAAGCTTTAAAAGACAGTCTTTAAAACATCATTTTGGCTACTGAGTGGAGAGCAGATTGCAAGGGGACAAAGGTGAAAGATGGGAAATTCAATAGGAAGCTCTTTCAGTAGTCTAGAACAGAGATGAAAGGCTTGGACAAGAGCAGTGATGTTGGTTTCAAGAAGTATTTTTACCTTCAAGAAGAAGGCTGCTAAATAAATATAAAATGCTATTTCCCATGACACTCTTATGTTATCTCTTTTTTCCTTGAGAGATTTTTCAGTTTCACAATCAGGTGGTTTCTTCTATATTCATTTGAGAAAATTCTGTGGCACCAATTACAGAACACCTTGGTCTTTCAAATGCAAGTCCTTATCCTCTTGCTCTTTAACCTTGCATATCCATCTGCATTTCAAGTTGTTCTTTGCTCAGGAAGGTAATCTATTTGATTTGGGCTTGTAAAAAGAGATGAAATTACATGTGCTTCTTGAATAACAATATGTGATTTCTTTCTCTGAAGGGTCAATAGGAATTAGCCTACATATATCATTTTACTAAACCAGTGTCTAATCACATGAATAACTGGGACCAAGTCTACATTTATTCTTCTGAAAGAGTAACATTAAGTGAACATCAAAATCTCTTGAAGAGATTGCAGGCATTTCAGTTCTAATTTTACTTAGGCTTTAAAGCCTTACAAATAGTTTCCAGGTGCATCAGCTCCTCCCCCACAAAGGCAATTCAGGTCCCAAGACTTCAGAGAACCCCCTTACTGTTGTCCTCTTGTCTCTCCTCATCGCCATCTCTTCTTTCTGCACCCCCACTGCACCCAGACTGCCCTTGGAGTGCTCCTGCAAATGCAGAGATCCACAAAGCAACAATGTAGGAACCCCTTAGTTCACCTGCAGAACAACCCACTTCTCACTCGGTGGGAGGAGCAGTCTGTCCACCTGGCTGAGCTGAAAGGAGTGGTAAGAGAAGAAAGAGGAGGAGCTGGCTGCAGGGCACTCCCAACACACCCCCTCCCGTGAATTGTGCCACTGAGTGGCTGGTGCCTTTGCAACCAGGATGAGGGTCTTTCCCAAAAGAATCTTGTGTCCTGAGAACAGAGCCGGGTAGTCACCGCAGGACACTGGGGAATGGATGCTGGGTAGGTAGAACAATACACCACAGCCTCCAACTCAGCTGATAGAACTAGGTGCTCACCAACTCCACTCTGCCTTGCAATTTCTGGATAAAAATGAAGAAAAGAAAGATAAAGGAGATAGCGTCATCCTCCCAAAACAAATTTAAACTTCTTTAATTTAATCCCATCACCCAGTCTACATAAGCCAAGATCCCAAGAATCAAAAAAGCAAGTGGTCTTATGTTACTGTGAAAACCAAGGAAAAAGAAACTCTGCCTTCATCTCTGGGCCACAGAGGTAGCCCTGCAAGAGACAGGCCACTTCACTGCCTACGCAAAAAAAGGAGAAGCCAGAATTGTATATTAGAAAGGAAAGAACAAATGTTTTGCATTATGATATCCTGTCTTAGCTACTCAATAGCCATGCAAATCTGGACAAGGTCACCTTCTTGGGCTTCAGCAATAAGGAGTTTCTTCAGACCTTGATTTGCTCTGAGACTGATTTGTAATTCAGCTCAAAATTTTCACTGCTTCCCCAAAGCCTCTTGCACACCAAACCGAACCATCCACCTCACCCAACTCCTCCCCACACCTCACTGTATTTCCTTCTTTCTTTGGGGATCCCTGCCCTCTACTAGCTCTAAAGCCTCCCTGAAGGGAGGTCCTAATGTCATGGTTTATTCTTTGAATCTCCAGTGCTTAGCTCTCTACCTGATACTTGTTAGATGTTCCACAAACATTTGTTTTTTAATGAATGGATAAAGAGGATATAAAAAATAGAGAAGAATGAGCCCAAGTCAATGCAAAGGTCAAAAACCAGCATTGCTGAAAACCACATATTCTTCCCATAAGTTCCTGGACTTCCTAAAATTACACAGGGAGTGAAAGAGGGAGTCTTAGATATTATAGCAATAATTTTCAGACATCACAGTTTCTAATACCCTATGTCTCCACTGAGATGCACCAGTTTCACAGGATTTTAGAAATACTAGAGTTTTACCTAGCCTTTATGGAATGTGTTATATTTATAACGAGCTAGTCTAAAACTGCTGAGTAGAAATTTCCAGATCTCTTACTCCATGACTTCATGCCTCTTTAAGCTCTTCCCAGAAAAAAAGAAAAAAGAACACCCAAATCAAAAAGTTTAAAGCTGCCTGCATCTTTTCTTCATAAGCTTTGATCCTTTCATTTATTTAAAATGTGTAACCACCAAGGCCTCATTAGAATTGCTAAAGAATTTAAGAAAGGCCACATGGAATCAAACTCCAGGCCTGCCTAGCCACGTTACCAAACATGGTAAAGCCTTGCTGGGGTGGTGCTGGGGAGACGGGAGGACGCAGGAAGGGTAGCAGAGGAGGCATACCCGAGCCTGGTCCAGGTCCAGGGATTTGGATGTGAGGGGACTGAGGGTCCAGTGTTGGAACTTTCTGGTAGTGGCCAAGTGTTTGATGAGTCTTAGATGAATCAGGAAGGGCCATGCATGAGTGATTTCAGACTCAGGAAAAGGGTCAGAAAGAAAAAGGAAATGCAGTGGATTGTGTCTCTTCCTTGCGCCACGACCTCTGCTGAGCAGATGCTGCCACTGGGCTTCACAGCAGGGCTGGGATAGGAGGACTGCCCCTCAAAAGTGTGGAATCTCCATTGGTGTCCCTAAGGGCTACTGAGGGGGGAATACTGGTGATCTCTTAATAGTTATTCATTAAACTGCAGGTATATGTTTTATACCCTGCTTTGTATGTATATTTTAAAATAAAAAGATACATTTTTAACTCTCTCCAAAAGATAGAAACTGATCACAAACTTTTAAAAGTTGCCAAAATAAGGCCAATGTGACCTTAAGAAAATTCATAATATATTAATAATGCATAGAACCAGTACAGAATCAATCTATCCCCCCCCCACCCTCTCTGCCTTGACTGGTAAAAATTTTGCTGACAAGAAAAACTCTGTGGGAGTGAGGAGCACTAGAACTTATCTATGAATTACACTTGAGAGAAAATACTTTTTCCACCTGTCTATCCTGCTTGCCAGAGCAGAACCGATTTAACACAGTTTTTTAAATTTTTTTTAAAAGATTACTTTTTTTATTTCAAAGTATTATGGGGGTACAAATGTTTTTGGTTACAAGGATCACTTTTGTAATGCTTGAGTCTCGGTTATAAGTGTAAGGCTAAAAATAATGCCCAGCTCTCTGGGCGTTCTCATACAAGGCAGCCATTCAACAGAAGCTTGTTGAACATCAGAATGTATTCGGTGGGGTTGTTGTGCACTCCTGCGCCAGGTGAGCAGCTTGTCCTGCCCTCGGCCTGCCTGGCGCTCTGTGCATCTCCATTGCAGGGCTGTTCATTATGCCTGGTACACCAGCTCGATAACTCTTATATTGCTTTACTCTTTACATGCCTCAAATAGCTCATTTTTCCTGAGCCTTTGCTTAGCCAAGTTCCCTGCATTTGGTTCCTTTGATCTTTCTGCTAAAATCAATCTCTTCCTCTAATTATTTTCTGTTCCACTTCTTTGAACCCCTTCCAGTTGCCTCCATTTCTCAAGGAGCCAGGTGTTTAATAAAGAACCTGGATGAAGTTCAGGCAGGTAGAGGCAGCTGCTGCCCCCAGGTCAAGTGTTGCTTCCTCTTCAAGCAGCAAAGAGGGTTCACTAAAGGCATGTGACATTCCAGAGCCTAGAGCAGCGCTAGTCACATGGGAGGGGCACTGTCAGTAATTACCAAATGGAGGAATTGATTGGGATCTCGTCTAAGCAGGCCAGGCCATATTCCAACTTGCACTTCACTTGCTTCCCCATCCCACACTCAGCCCAGGTCTCTTTCTAATAATTATTTCATAGCTTATTTCTTTGATGCCTTACACATTTTAAAATTGAATTTCCTTTTATTTCCTGGTCACATATTTAACTTCATTAGTTTAATTCATGTCATAGGATTTTGCTAGTAACCTTGTTTACCAGATTAGCATTATTTATAAATGATTCTTTTATCTTCTTCTCCAAATGACTCATAATCATATTAATATTGTCTTATGTTCTATTTCTCTCTATTAGAGAGACTTTGCCTCTATATTTGTTCATTTTCAGTGTCTTTCTGATTAGTCACAATGCAAGGTTCATCATATACTATGATTCTGACACAGGTATGGGCTGAAAAGAATAAAGACCATTGTCTTAAAGTGATATATGTGAGACTTGCTTCAAAATAATGTAGCAGGGGTAAGAGGAGTAGGAGGGTTATAGGTGAAATAAGGTTGTCATGGGTTGATAGTCACTAGAGTTGGGTGATGCATACATGTAGTATTTAATTACATAAATGCTTGAAATGTTTCCATTATGAAAGGTCATTTTTTAGAAAACAAAAATGTAGATATATAGTTACAAAATTGGTCCCTTGAATTATCTTAGGATTTACAGAGAGGGAATTCCTCCATCATCCTCTACCTGTCCTTGTCGTTGTGTTGTTGGTCCAGCCATTCCTCTACACTCATTAAGAAGTTGAACCCTTGCTCCTCTTTCCTTTCTTTCCAAACTCTAGTTCTCATGCGGGGGATTACATTGTCCTGGTGTGTGGCTTATCCAATGCCACACATCTGCAACATTAATCTGCACTTTCATTCCCTTCCAGCAACCCACTACCCCTTGATTAGATCCTAAATCATTTTTTACATGATGCAGATCTACATATGCTGACTGTCTAGCACTCTGGGTAAGGCCTTCAGGTTATGTTTTGATATATAATATACCTTTTTCCTCAATATTAGTCAACACATAAATCATATATAATTCAGCCATTCCTGACTTAAAATCCCTCAGTTCTCTTTATCAACTTCAAGGTCAAATTCAAGTTCAATATCCTTCACCTCTACCCTGGCTTTCCTACCATTTCCAGTCTCTTTCCCCATATCTTCCAATATCCACTCTCTCTCCAGCTATACTATACCAAACTTCTTCCACTTGCAGTGGCAGACCATGTTTTCTTACATCGCCAAAATTTTGACCATACTGTTCCCCCAGATTAGAATGTCCTTTTGTCTTTCAGTCTTTGGGAAATTTCAGCAACTTTCATTTATGCCTCAAGACTCAATTCAAGCATCACTCCTTTTGGAAGGCTTACCTGAGCTGGCCACTTTGAGTTAAATGCCCCTCCAATGCCTTTTCCATAGCACTCTGACTATCCCCCTCCCCCCCGCAATACTTTGAAACCCAACTATATTGAACCCCACTGATATTCTTCGCTTCCTTTCTAGGCCATGAGCACTTTGATCTCTTTCAACTCTCTCTCCCCAGAACCCAACCAGGGTCTGGCACATCATAGGTATTTGGATGAAAGAGTAACTGAATGAACCGAAAAATGGACAAGTGACACTTAAGGAAACTTCTCCCAACAAGGGCCTTCTCTAGAGATCTGAGCCAACATTCTTGGTTCTGGGAAGCACCTCCAGTCTTTCCCTCTTAACTCACCTCCAACAACCCACCTGATGCATCCAACTCCAGCTAGAACCCAATTGTCCCCGTCTGTGAGTGCTTCTTCCTCTTTGGTGCTTTATCAGGCAAATGTTTCCCAGAGCATGGTTCACAATAATTTTTATTGATACTCAGATAAATGTCTTTCGATGGTCTTGAATTTACATTCATGTATATTCGGGGGGTGGTAATGAAGCTTTGCACATAAAACCTGTGATTTCACGAAGAATGTTGTTTAGGATGAGACAAATGTAGGTAGTGCTGTGGTAATCAGCCTTACCTGGACTTCACAAATCAGGAGCAAAGTGCTTAAGTAATTATAGCTATTCCAAGCCCTTGATAACTGAACCCTTAGCCATGCCCATTAGAAGCATAGACAGACTCACAAGGAGGAACTCCCATACACTGAATTCCACAGGCATCTCTGTGTTTTATTCAGTGATATATTGAAATGTTACTTTCTGAAGTTGCAGAGAATATTCATGTACACTTAATTATAACAGATAAAACAGTCAAATATCTTTTGAGCTGTCTGACCACATCTTCCAGTGAGTTCAGATTTTTAATGTGGGTTAATGTAAAAACTGACAGGTTTGTCTCATTGATGTGGGTCTTCACCTTTGTCTGAAACTATGAAGTAGAATATGTATCTATTTTGATCAAATAGTTCCATCCTTCTAATACGAAACTTAATCTTCAGCCATATAGTTTATGTCAATTTGATTTATTCCATTTTTGTTTGCTATTTTTACTTTTTGTTTTTAAAAATTGAATGACCTTGTTTTTATAGAATTTACTATATTTCATTAAATCTAATACACTGTTGATGTGTAAAATATATGATTATTTTGTGTGCCACTAAGAACAACAGAAATGTTGCCAATTATAATTGCAAGATGTCACTGATTGTAAGACATACCCCAATTTCAGAGATATAAAAATTATTTTTAAATATGCTACTTAAAATTGTTGAAATACTCTATAGGTACATCACTTCTACTTTAGAAAGTAATACTTATATTCCGTTGATAGTAGTAATACAAACTTTCCCTTCTGAATGAATTTAATTTAAAAATGAGTTGATTTAAAGAAAAATATTAGGTAAGTAGGAGGAGAGGTGGAGTGTAATATGGCAAAATCCTGGAGATGGTACCCAAGTGATTGGGACTTGGCCTAACTGCCTAGGCCTAGGTCCTGTCCCTTGGCCCCATGTGCCAGCTCAAGCCAACTCTCACCACTCTCCAGGACTGTGCCCAGCTCCTACCTGGGCCACTGAGCATGGGAGAGAGGTTTGCACAATTATGTCAGTGCTCAAGTTGAAGAATGTGGCTATAACTCACTGAAGTCATTTTATGAGAGTGAAAAGAAATTCCTAGGAAACAGACTGATTATAAGTATTGGAATAATCTGGCCTTGCCTCTATTTCAAAGGTTTCTGTTTTGTTTTGAACCCATTCTCCAAGAAGTAAAGAGGGGAAAAAAAGAGCATTTTAGTCTCCGTTGCTGGGTAATCTATTTACTAACGATGATTAACCAAACACTAAATAGTTCAGGGATTATCAAACCAAAGAATGGTCTACTTTATTTTCCCTACTAGATTTACAAGTTAAAAAATGATTGTGAATAACTTGAAGCAAATGCATTTCACCGGGAAAGCATAAGAAGTAGCTAATTTTCTACTTCCAGAATAAGAAAAGTGAAGAGAGAATCATTTTAGACTGAGCTGGGAAAAACTGTGTCCACTGGGAAAATGCTGTGCTTTTGTACATCATCTCCCTGTCCATTGCAGTGGATTTGTGTTCATCTTGATGCCAGCTCCCACCCTGCACTAGGTCATGGTTTAGACTGCTGGGCAGTGTGTGCAACATTTCCCGGAGACCCATGCAGAACCCTTTGATTTACTCGGTGCTATTCTTGAAGGTTACTGTGAATTATTAACCAAAATGCAATAGAGCAGGAGGTCACAAGTCATATAGGCTCCCTTGCTTGCACATAGCCTGTTTTTGCAAACTTAATTTTTAAGGTTTTAATGTAGGTGTAATTGAAAAGATAAATTGAACACATACGCATATACTAATAAAGGTATTCTTTGGAGTCAGCAAATATTCACATCATATTAAGCACCAATGAACCTATTACAGTATAATAAAATGGAAAGGTCTTATAACAGAAGGTTATTTATAGGCTATTAATTATTAGTGTAATTTTAAAATATAATCAGTAACAATTAGCAAAATTGATAATATTGCATATGCAGCTGTTTCCACTCACTAGTACTAACAATACTGGCAGTAATTCTATACAATAATGTAAGTGGAAAGCTAAACCTCTTTTAAGTTCCTTGTTTATCATTATGAGTGTTATTGTTTACCAGATCATTGCTGCATAGCTTTATTGGTTCTATTTCCTGATATTCATACAATTATTGATATCATACACTAAATTTTAAGGTTTATTCATAGAATAGAATAAAATTATTGCTGGGCACGATGGGTTGTGCCTGTAATCCCAGCTACTTTGGAGGTTGAGGCAAGAGAATTGCTTGAGGCCAGGAATTTGAGACCAGCCTGGGCAACATAGCGAGAGCCCATCTCTAAGGAAAAAAAAAGTTATACAAGTACTTCAATCTAGTACCCTTTTTCAAAGCAGACACACTAGTCAAAAAGCCAAATATATTTAGAAGGTAGAATCATTGGGACTTAGTGTCTTGTGTTATATTCCCTAGAAACAGAGCCTGAGACAGAGATTTGGATGCGGATGGTTTCTTGAGGGATAAACTCATAAAAAAGCGAGAAAAGCAGGATAGAGTGGGGGGAAATGCCAGGTAGGATGTAGACTGATGAAGGTGGGGGGAATATTTCACCTCAGAGGACAGATGTGAGTCCTTTCCAGCCAAACACTTCTAGCAGTTGAGGGGTGGGTATAGCAACCAGAAACAGGGATCTGCTTGGAGTATTAGTAGCACTAACTATATTTGGTGGAGGGGCAGGGGGTTGGGGAGAAAAGGATGGCTTCTAGGTTTGTGGCATGAACAACTGAATAGATTTTTGTATATAACAGCAACACTCCCCTCATAATACCCAAAATCTAAGATTATAGAAAAAATATGAAAAGATTCTTCATTTTACAAAAAAATTACCTTTTGCTTTTACTTTTTCAGATTAAAAATATCCATTCCTTGATATATTTGCATAGGCTCAAACTTCCATTAAAAACATACTTTTTAAAAAACAAAGTTTAAAAAAAAGTATTATTAATTTAGACCTTTTCCATTTAGTCTGCTTCCTGTTGAAAATAAATACAAATTGGTTTTAGTACTCTAATTGAAGATTCACCTACAATCCCAATATTATGTTAGATTTTTATGAAAAAGTAGTTACCCATCATTCTTATGCATTCATCCTTTAGATAAGGGGTCAGCAAACTATGCCTAGTGAGCCAAATCTAGCCTGTAAACTATTTCTGTATGTCTGGGGAGCTAAGAGTTTTCACATTTTTAAGAGGTTGGTTAAAAATAAAAAGAATATGCAACAGAAACCATATGATCCAGAAAGCCAAAAATATTTACTATTTAACCCTTTACAGAAAATGTTTGCCAACCTCTTCTTCAGTCTGTTATGATCCCAAACTTTTTTCCAGAAGTGTGCTGATTCCATCTGTATTTTGAAGGAAAATCTGATATTCAAAAACTTCAAATTAGCCAATGATTTTTGGAACAATAAAATTGTTTGTTTTGTAAAAGTGTTCATTACAGAATTTATATAAATTAATTCTAGCTCTTCTGAACAATTTTTTTTTGAGATAGAGTCTCACTCTTTTGCCTGGGCTACAGTGCTGTGGCATCAGCCTTGCTCACAGCAACCTCAAATTCCTGGACTCAAGCAATCTTTCTGCCTCAGTGTCCCAAGTAGCTGGGACTACAGGAGCGCACCACAGTGCCTGGCTAATTTTTTCTATATATTTTTAGAACTATAGGGATCTAGAGCTAAGAGCAGAAGTCCAAGTGGCAGAAGTCCAGAGATGAATTGAGGATGAAACCTGCTTTTTGTTTTGAATTTTAATTTGGATGCCTTTGTGCTGTGTTGTTCAGTAACCCAATGACTCAGCCCTGGTACCCCCGTCACCCCTGGTGCCCTCTTCACTCATTACCTCACCTGCCTGGCTCTTGAGGCATCTGAGTTACACCCCATGAAACTTGAGCAGTTTCTAAGGCTCAGACAATTTCATCCAACTCTCCTTTCATGATGAGGCCAGTGGCCCAGGGAGCTGCAGGGACCGCCTTGCCCATAAACACAAAGCCATTCCGAGGCAGAGCCAAGTCTCTTGGAAGAGTTTTCTCCTGTTCCACCAAGCTGCCTCCATTCTTCCTGCTTACAGTGTACTGACAATGCCAGCAGCTATTTTCTGATGTTGTAATGCTTCCAAAGTTATGTCAAGAAGTGACCAAAACAGAGTTTTCACTTTCTAGAGCCTCTTGCGAGGATGTTCCTCTTTGACAAGCATAACCATCAAAGTACAAGGCAAGCAATGTCTGAGGCAGTTCATCTTATATTGGGGTCATGTGTACATGGTCTTCCACGTCTATCACTTATGATGCTTTCTGAGCTCTTGCAGTTTGTCTACAAACTTCTCCAGATTTTTCTAAATGCCCTTTTATATAATTTATACCCTTCAATGGAGCTCAAAAAATAAATACAGAATTGCTTACAGACTTGCATTTCCAAGAATTGCTAGCACCTTAAGGAAAGTAGAATATAATGATAGACAACTTCTGGGAAAAGAAAGACCGTGAGAGTTTAGATAGTTGAATTTTTGTCATTGCCATCCAATCTGAGGTATGACTTTATTAGGAAAAGAATGATCTCTATTCCAATCTTGTCAAGAGAGCAAATTTCCTACCAATGGAATTCCCACAGAGACTCTGTGTACTGTTGTGCAGATTGCTCCCTGCACAACTCCAGAGCGCACCATTCACACATGTGAATGGTGCCAAGTGGCTCCTCCTGGCAGGGACCTGTTGTGCAGTTCACAATCCTGGCACTCTATAGGGTACAATCTGGGTAGCCATATGCTGAGGTCCTGACTGACACCCTCTTTGTGGCTTTTCTCTTATAAAGACACTATCTCCCTGCTGCAGTTAGGGTTGCTTCATTTGCCAATACCTACTGATCGTTCAGGATAATCTTCATTTCAAACATACATTCACCTAGTTTCTGTAAGCACTATAGTGTTTGTCAAGCCAGGTGTCCTGGTTTCAGGTTTGGAAAATAGGTCACTGGAGCTATCTTTTAAGTGTGATTTTGCCTATGTATCGCCATTTCATTTTTATTGAAGAAAATGTAGAAAGTAAATACAATCTAATGGTTTGCCAGAGAATAAAAACATTTAAGATGTTAATATTTTTAAAGGGAATTTTTAAATTAAAGTATCTCTCTGTAAGTGAAGGAGAAAAGAAAATCATTTTTAGGTGTATATAGGATCCATCTCTAAAATATCTAAACATACAGACTAATAAGTTAAGATTAACTCATTGGCTCTATAGAAATAATGGAGAAATACCATGCACCCAAGAGAGCCAACTTGCCTAATAGAAATAGACCTTGGTTTTTAATTACTGGAGGAATCAACTTTATATCTCCCAACAAGGAAGATGATGAAAAGATTCAGAGATATTTTTATACTATATTTTCTGTAGTTTCTAGGATGACATCCATAGATTTTTCAAGCTGGAAGAAGCCTTTTAGTTCATTCACTTATTCATTCATTCAATTAATTTTTATTATTTGCCAAACAGTGTGATTATGCTGTCCAGCGCCCTTCATGAGGAAACTGTGGTCATAAAATTGGTTAGAGACATGGCCAGAAACAAAGAACAGATGTTCTGTGTGCAGGACACTTCATCCCACAGTGCTGTTAAATATCTCCCTGTAGTTACATTCAGGTGATGAAACAGGAGAACATCTGTGTACTGCATGTGACTTGCATGTAATTCATGTAATAAAGATGAAATACAAACCTTTTGCCAGCCATTTCTTTATTACTCTAAATGCCACAACTTTAGGTTCAGTGTTAATGCCAATAATTTCAGAATTAGTTTGGGAATTTTACAAATAAATCTTTTCCCCACTTATTCATACTCTTTACAACTCAAATATTTCAATCATGTCCTTTCTCAAATGTTGCCTTTACAGATTAAAGTGCTAAATAGCACTGACCCCTGAGGAATACGATCTTCTTACTCCTACCTTTGAGTATTGATCTAGACACCCATCAATGACAAAATAGATACCCCAAACTCATGGTGGCTTCCTTCTTAAAAAATTTACTTTGGGTGGAACTTAAAGCATGTAGTTCATAACAACGTGAAATTTCATTTTCTGATGTGTCTATACTCTTCCTTCATACAATTAAATCTCCCAACTTACTGCATATTGCTCAACTTATAGGCAGTTGAGGAGGTCGAGCACATGTGAGCAAAAGAGAACAGCTGCTCTTGCCAGCTGCCTTCTTCACTGCATAGACATAAATGTTGCCCAGGGAGCCTCTCCAGGCTAGGAGAATGAGATCTAGTTTGAAGTTGCTGCAAGGAGACCCTTTCTGACATTTTTGCTTAGTAAATTCATCCATATGCAGCTGGACCAAGGGATACTGAACTTTTAGCTGAGTCACTAGGAGCAAGAATTCTGAATCCAAACTACCCACGTTCAAATCCTGGCCCTGCCACCTGCCTTACCAGTTTTTTGACATTGGGCAAGTTATTTAACCTTACTGTCCTCAGCCTCCTCGCCTGCAAATGGGGATAATAATAGTTTTTTCATAATGTTTTGGGGGATTATATGAATTATATATTGTTAATAATCCCAGCAACAAGTATCCATTAAGTTCTTATTCTATTCCAGTTACCATGAATGAGAGAAACGGTCCCTCCCTTCCAGGAATATAGAGTAGTTTTTCACATTAGGAGACCTGACTCACTGAAGGGTTGTGAAGTCAATGTAATAAGGTATGACCAGATTTTGTTTTAAATGAGTTAGAATAGGACTTTACAAAATAAGACTTTCATGGAACTTTCTTTCAGTTACATATATTTTTAGATGCATGTGTGCCCAAGGTCTTGTTATAAGGTGTATTTGTTACCATGAGTCTAGCAGAGAAGATAAGCAACTAAACAGAAGCTTTAATACAGTGTGTGTCATGGGTGCATGGGTAGGCCACTTAAATCCAGTAAGGCAGGTACAGAGAATCAAGTAAACCTTCCAGGAGGAGGTGACAAGCTGAGTCTTAAAGGATGAGTAAAAATTTACCAAAAGAAGTTGGGGTTGGGGGAAAGAAGTAGTTCCTTTAAGAGCAATGAGGGCTGGGCATAGTTGCTCAGCTGTAATCCCAGCACTTTCGGAGGCTGAGACAGGTGGATCACTTGAGGCCAGGAGTTCAAGAGCAGTCTGGGCAACACAGCAAGACCCCATCTCTAGAAAAATAAAAAAATTAACCAGGCATGGTGGTGCATGCCTGTAGTCCTAGGTACTCCTGGAGGCTAAGGAAGGAGGATCTCTTGAGGCCAGAAGTTCTAGGCTGTAGTGAGCTATGATTGCATTATTGCTCTCCAGCCTGAGTTATACGAGGAGGCCCTGTCTCTACTTTAAAAAAAAATGCAACCAGGAGCTGCAGGAGGGGGTGGGTAATGAAGCAAGGGAAAGATTTATTCTGATTTGCATTTTAGTAAAGCCACTCTCACTGCATGAGAAGAATGAGCAGGGATCAGTTAGGAAAGTATTTAGTAATTTCAGGACACAGTGGCCTAGACTGGGGCTAGGGAAAGTGGGTATTTGAGAGGGACTCTGTAGTTAAGTAGAATTGACAGGACTTAGTGATTGATGTGGGGAGGTGCTGGAGCCAGAGGGATCGGGGATGACTACTACTTGTCCCACATCTCTGATGTCTAATTTACAAAGGTTTCAGAGGACAAATCTAAGTTTGGAGGGAATGTTCCTGTAAACAGGAAGACAGAACCTTTCAATCACTTTGCAAATCACCTCTCCATCCTGCTGGACATATCTGCAGACTGTTGCTGGGCCTAGGAGTTAGCAGAGCTTCCTGTTCAAAAGTGGGAGGGTTCTTGGCAGGAGATGGAAAGCTGGAAACAGAATGGAACCTGGGCTAGCCAACCACCTTGTATGAAAAGAAAAAGGGAAACCTGATACTTTCCCATCTGATCCAGAATATCTGGTCAGAAAATAATTTAAAAGTACAGATAATTCAAAGATGTTTATAATTGGCTTTGAAATACCATGCATTTTTGGCAGTGGATTTACCTTGCCAAATGTTTTTCTTAGGCCTTATTTTGCATTCCCTGAACATGGACCATCTGGGCAGCAGGGGGATGAGCCCGGAGCCTAGGAGGGAGTCTGGGTGGGTGGCTGAGGAGGCTCTAATGTTTAAAAATTAGACTGAGACCACAAATCTCCCTCTTCATCCCAGATGATTGATACTTATCTGTCTGCCTGGGTCCTGCCACAGAGAAGGGAGCTTTTTGTGACCTAAGCCTTAGCAGTCACATGGTGATTTGAAAAACAGCTACCTGGTTCCCAGTACACCAATGCTTCATACTCACATTTTGAACACTCCACAGGACCACCTCCACGCACCAGAGTGGCAGCCAGGACTCCAAAGCGATCTCAAAGTCAAACCATATTTGAAGCAGGAGGCAGGCTGTTTACAGATGTTACCGTAAAAGACATTTTAAGTCATAATCAGTCGAGTTTTACAGGAGAGAGCTGGCCAAACCAGAAGGCCTCTTTTCCTGTTATTCATAAGATTGCTGCTTCCAGACAAGTTAAAAGGTTAGCTTTTCTTCCCTGGCTTAGGCCTACCTAAAAGAGGAAAGAGTCATGCTTCACAGAAATCAGTTGAACAAAGGGTCTCTGCACCGAGTCCCTACTAGGGCCCAGAAAAATTGTCAGGATGGCAGCCACTCCCTACTTAAGAATCCGAAGCATTCCTCCTTCCTCCATCTGGACTGTGCCACACACGCCATGGAAGCCACTTGGTCCAGGACAGAATTCATTGGTAATAATTAGTAACAGGCTCAAATCTGGAAGTTCAGGGAAGCTGGTTTCCCTCAATTTGTTGTAAAATTACTATTTTTCACAATCAGCACAGAGAGGAGAGCATTTCCTAGCTTCCGGTTCTTACAGGTCAGAATGGTCGGTTCACAGGAAATCTTTAATAGGTGCTCTGTGACCCATCTAGTGTTGTTATTTTTCATTTCACCAAACATTCTTCCTAAGAAGTTGAGCTGCCATACTCAGACAGCCCCTGTATGTTTTTGAAAAGCCCAGCATAGGTTTCTTTGACTCAGTTCCCTTAAAATTTTAAGGAAGCAAAGCCAGTGAATGTGCCAAGGGCACCATCACCTGACACCTGTCTCTTTCCCTCCTTTAATATCTCCTTGATTGGAGGTGGCGGAAAGAGTCTTCGGAGGCTCGCCCAAACCTTTAGAACAGATGCTCACCCCCAACTTCCCCACCTCAGTCCCTTCTCATACTTCCCCTCTGTTCCCCAAACGCACACCTCGCTGAGGTCATCCTCAGCATGCAGCCCGCAGGGGGAAGGAAACGTGAGCTAAAGCAACAGGTTCCACCCACAGCCTGAACTTGGAAGGCGATGCCGCGGTAGCAAGGCGACTGGAGCTGGGCGGTGGAGGGAAAGGAAGCGGTGAGGAGGAAGGTGGAAGGGAAACGATGGTGCATGGCCACCGAGCACACGTCACTTGGGCTCCCACATGGGCTTGTGTATGTGCGTGTGCGAGGGGAGGCAGGTCCTTCACAGGGTCACTCGGGACCTTCCGCGTGATTAGGCGGGCCAGGCCCGTGTTTTGGGGTGCCAGGAGGCTTCGGTGGGGTAACGAGTCCCGCAGAGAAGGCTTGAGGTGCACCCAGGAAATACAAGTGTCTGAGGGTGAAAACACACTTGTGTCCCCAGGTCACCGCCCTTTCTAATTCGCGAGTCTGCGCCCCTAAAGCCCCGTACTCCCTTCTTTCGGGCCTTTCCCCGGCTTCTCCAGCCCCATCAGAGCCCGGCCTCCGTCTCCAGCCTGCTGCCGCGAAAACCGGGACTGCGGACTGTGCCGCGCCCGGCAGCCTCTGGGCATGCTCGGTGGCGGGACCGGCTGCGCCGCCAGGAGGGCGCGTCCTCCCTCCCCCTGGGCGGCGGCGGCGCTTGCAGCCACCGCCGGCGCCCCCGCCAGGCACACCTTTGGGGGAGGCGGGGGGCCACCCTGCCCAGCGCCGGCCGAGAGCGCCCCCCACCCCGAGCCTTCCTGCATGCCGGAGGAGGGGCTGGCCCGGAAGGCGCGGAGGCGGGAGTGAGACCTCCGACTGCCAGCGATTCCTTAGAAAGTAAAGCTCAGCTCGCGGACCCGGGCTCCCGGCCGCCGGCGGGGAAGGGGCGGGGCGGAGCCGGGTTGGGGGTGGTCTCAGCGCGCAGAGCGTGGTGCGAAATTAGTAGCCGCCCACCCTTTTCTCAGTTCCCGCCCCCAGGGAATTATAATTCTCTGGGAAAGTGTCTGGTTCTCCGAGAATCCTTGGGGCGGGGTAAAGAGGTGCGCCTGGTGCAAAATGGTTAAAACAAAGTCTGCGCGCGCCCCGGGCCCCTCGTATGAAAAGTGTGCGCGCTGGTGGCTGGGCACTCCTTTGCTAATTTGAGGGTTAGTTACCGGCAGGAAATCGGGTTGTGGGAGGGGATAGGGGGCATAAGGGAAGCCTCAGGCTGGTGCTGGCTCTCGCCCCCAGTCCTGTTTGGGGGGCGCACCCAGAACCAGGCGGGCGCGGGGCGCGGGGCACTCAGCCAGGGCATTCGCGGCGAGCGGCGGGCGGCCGGAGCAGGCTCGGCCCGGCGGCTCACTCTCTCTGCCTCCTCCCCCCAGGATTACCGAGAGGATGGGATGGATCTAGGCAGTGACGCCGGCGGCAGCAGCAGCAGCAGCCGCGCCAGTTCGCAGTCCAACTCCACGAAAGTGACCCCTTGCTCCGAGTGCAAGTCCTCGTCGTCACCGGGGGGCAGCCTGGACTTGGTGTCTGCCCTGGAGGACTATGAGGAGCCCTTCCCGGTCTACCAGAAGAAGGTGATTGATGAGTGGGCGCCGGAGGAGGACGGGGAGGAGGAGGAAGAGGAGGACGAGCGCGACCAGCAAGGGTACCAGGATGACCGCTGTCCGGCCCGGGAGCCGGGGGACGTAAACGCCAGGACCGGCAGTGGCGGTGGCGGGGGCAGGAGCGCCACCACCGCCATGCCGCCCCCGGTGCCCAATGGCAACCTCCACACGCACGACCCCCAGGACCTCAGGCACAATGGCAACGTGGTGGTGGCTGGCCGGCCGAACAGTTCCCGGGGCTCCCGCCGGGCGATCCAGAAGCCCCAGCCGGCTGGGGGCTGGCGAGGTGGCCGGTGCCCGGCAGCTGGGGGCCTCTGCCTTCAGCCCCCAGACGGTAGGACGTGCGTCCCTGAAGAGCCCCCGATGCCCCCTATGGACTGGGAGGCACTGGAGAAGCATCTGGCGGGGCTGCAGTTCCGGGAGCAGGAGGTACGGAACCAGGGCCAGGCGAGGACCAACTCCACCTCCGTAAGTTGGCCGGGGTGCGTGCCCACGCGCGCACACACGCGTACACACCCGGCGCACAGCCCGCACGCCCCCTCCCCGCGCTCCCGCCAGCCTGCGGCCCCATTCATCCTTCCCCGAGGGTGGGGGCCGGGCCGGAGAGCCTGCCTTCTGCTCCCCTGGGGTCCGGTTGCTCAGTCTGTGAGCTGTCTGGGTTTCCAGGATGGGCGGAGAGGAGGGAGGAGCAGTCAGAGGGCAGCGGAAAGTCGGGTTAGTGGAACTGGCGACTCATTTTGATGGAATTACTTATGGAGACAAGGTTGTGAGTCACTTGCCTGAAAATAAATCCGGGGAGACTTTGGCACTGAAGTCGGTGCCTGCGGGGGCTATTTTCAATCGTAATAGTTGTGGCTTTGTCAATCGTGGTGAGTCTTCTCTCGTTGCCACTAATGTCTCTCCATATATAGGCTGTTCCTGTGCACACGCACACATTCGCCGGCCCACACCTCCGGTCTGGCGGCAGGGTTTTTTCCATCTTGCGTTAAGCGGATGCTCCTGTATTTGGAGGGGTTGGTCTCCCTCCTGTAAGACTTTCTTCCTTTCTGAAACCCTAGCTATTGTTGAGCTAGGGGAAGGAGGTGAATGGACCTGCCAGGATGAGGGAGGGGTTCTTGTTTTGGTTTCCCGACTCACTCCCTTTTCCCTGAATCCCTCCTTGTTTTGATAACGAGCCACTTACAGTTCTTTACCGGAGGCTACTGCCTCTGTTCAGGAAAGCCAGATAGGGAGGGGTGCTGGAGTGGAAAAGAGGAAGGGAAGGAAGGAGGGCTGCATCTATTATAAGAAGCTCTGGCAGGTTCATGCTTGTCTCTTTTTTGCCCCTGAGAGAAGAGCAGATAAATGACTTAAAAGAAAAGCATCATGAGTGTAGCTCCCCAATTTATCACTGTTTTGAGATAAAGCAACAGTTGTAATTTAAAATCATTAATGATATCCCTAAATAGGGCTGAAGGGCACAGTTTAGATGAACTGCTTTCTATGTGTGGCAGCTGTGTGGCAGGTGGGAAAATATTTGCCTTGCAGGTGTAATTTTTCAGACTCCAAGGCCTGGGGTTTACTGGAAATTGGGTGCATGCACTTCTGACTTCAGGGGTGAGGAAGGTAACTGTGTTTCATAGAGAAATTGGCATGGTTTCTATCAGAGAGAGCCCTTGGCTGACAGAGCCCACTGGTTAGTATCCCTTGGGAAACTACCTATTAAATTAACACACCCTTTGTAATCCCAGCTGTTTAGAACTTTACCATGGCCACTAACAGACATGGGTTCTTTCTGTTACAGCCAGGTACAGCTATCTCTTGTAACTTGCAATAGAAAACATCCTCTTCCTACTTAGGACTTGAGATTAATCCCTCATTAAGCTCCCTAGACTTTAACAATGACTTGAAAATAAGCAAGAGGTTTACTACTTTAGGACATTTATATATTCCAGGAAAATATAATATTTGGGTATACATGCAAAGGTCAAAGTTCGGGTTTAATGGTGACAATGAGCTCCATTATTCAAAAGTTATGAAACAAAATTTAATTGAGTGCCCATGTGTTATATGCTATATGCCAGGTATAGTTTCAATGCTGTAGTTATATATCTGTCCCCATGGGGCTGGAATTCTGGTGAGGGGAGGTGTGCCTTCCCTCCGGGAACCTAAGTTTAATGGCTTACCTAACACCCCCACCTGCCCACCCCCAACACTTGCACACACTTTCTCTTCTGGTTATTGTGAAGACTTTGTGAATCTTTCCTTCTAGGGGCAGTCTTTGAAACCACAGTGTCTCCTCACCCAGTGAACAGTTTGCATATTTGCGTTTCTTTCCTTCACCACCCAGCTCTCCTAAAAATGTCCCTTTTCCTCACTTCCTCCACAAGTCACACAGAGAAATTTAGATTCCATTGTTTTAAAGCAAGTATGTGTACAGAAAAAAGGGAGGGGGAGGTAGCCTTTGAGGTTAATATTGAATTTTTCCATATTTTGCTTTGTGTTTGAACAAAATTACTAGTCAGTATTGGTTTAGAATAGTGTTTTTCAAACTGTGTGTTACTCATGAAATCACTTTCACCTAAGCATTTAAAAAAGTGAAATAGAATATACTGTAGTGTACTGCAGATAGTCATAGTAAAGTTGGTGATTTTTAAAACTTTTGTTTTGGTTTTGTATATGCACTGGGTCACACTATAAAATTTGTTTCTCACTATGGGCTGCTGTTATAAAAGACTGAAAAACGCTTATTTAAATGCTGTTTGGTGCTGCCAGGAATAAGTGAGAGAATTTATGACCATGAGGACAGAAACCTGAGAAGAACAAAGAGTTCTATAGAAGGCCTGTCTTTTTTAATTTTATTTTTAATTTTTATTTATTTATTGTTTTCAGCATATTATGGGGCTACAAATGTTAAGGTTACATATATTGCCCTTGCCCCCCCACCCCCCTCGAGTCAGAGCTTCAAGCGTGTCCATCTCCCGGTTGGTGCACATCACACTCATTGTGTATATATATACCCATCCCCCTCTCCCCCCCCCACCTCCGCCTGCCTGACACCCGATAGATGTTATTCCTATATGTCCACTTAGGTGTTGATCAGTTAATACCAGTTTGCTGGTGAGTACATGTGGTGTTTATTTTTCCATTCTTGGGATACTTCACTTAAAGAAGGCCTGTCTTGAAGGACTTGTTTAAATCAAAACATATTTTTGCTGCTCTTTAAAATGTTGTGTATAAATATATTTAAGTGGCATTAATATATACCACTAGAAGAAGGGATATAAAATGAAAAAGAGGGGTAGGTTCTCTTCACCAAATAAGCTTATTCCCAACTCAGGGCTTTTGCCCTTGCTGTTGCCTCAATTTGGAAACAAGTATCTGGTTCCTTCTGGTCATTCCAGACTAAGCTCAGCTCTCACCAACTCAGAGAGGCTGCCCGGGACCACCC
>CAUYPO010059632.1:0-20139 GCA_963574435.1 Cheirogaleus major | reverse complement strand
ACCGGGACCTACAGATTTCTTTTTTGAGAGTTTGTTAATTATGAATTCAGTTGTCTTAATAGTTATAGGGCTAATAAAATTGTCTATTTAGTATTGAGTGAGTGGTGGTAGTTTGTGCTTTTCAAGGAATTGCTCTATTTTATCTAATTCTAATTTTGTAAATTTATATGTGTAGAATTGTTCATTGTATTTTCTTACTATCCTTTTAATGCCTGTAGGGAAAGTAATATCCCCGATTTTCTTTCTGATATTGGTGTTTTGAGTTTTCCTCCCATTTTGTCAGTTTTGCTAGAGATTTGCCAATTTTATTGATTTTTTTTCAAAGTACCAACTTTTGGTTTCACTGATATTTTCTCTTATTTTTTTCTCTTTACAATTTCATTGATTTCTGCTCTTATCATTATTATTTCCTTACTTCTGCTTGATTCAGTTAATTTTGTTCTTCTTTCTCTAAGTTTTTTTCTTTTTGGTATGTGTGACAGGTTCTCACTCTGTTGCCTGAGCTACAGTGTAGTGGCGTCATCATAGCTCACTGCAACCTCAAACTCTTGAGCTCACGTGATCCTACTGCCTCACCCTCCCAAGTAGCTGGTACTACAGGTGTGCCACCAGGCCTGGCTAATTTATTTTTATTTATTTTTTTTATAGAGATGGGGTCTTGCTATGTTGCTCAGGCTTCTCTCAAACTTCTGGCCTCAAGCAATCCTCCTACCTCAGCCTATGAAAGTGCTAAGATTACAAGTATAAGTCACCTTGCTCAGCCTTGACGTGGAGAAGAAATTATTGATGTGAAATGTTTATCTTCTAATGTATGCATTTAGTGGTATAAATTTCCCATCCAGTGCTGTTTTATTTGTGTCTTACAGATTTTGATATGTTGTATTTTCATTTTGAAGGGTTCAATGTATTTTTTTTATTTCAGCATATTATGGGGGTACAAATGTTTAGGTACGTGTGTTGCCTTTCTTCCCCCATCCCCACCGGAGTCACAGCTTCAAGCGTGTCCATCTCCGAGATGGTGCGCATCACACTCATTACGTATGTATATACCCATCCCCTCCTCCTCCCTCCCATCTGCCTGATGCCCGATCAATGTTATTCCTATATGTCAAGTTAGGTGTTGATTCGTTAATACCAATTTGCTGGTGAGTACATGTGGTACTTATTTTTCCATTCTTGGGATACTCCAGTTAGTAGAATGGGTTCCAGCTCTATCCAGGAAAATACAAAGGGTGCTATATCACCGTTGTTTCTTATAGCTGAATAGTACTCCATGGTATACATACACCACATTTTATTAATCCACTCATGTATTGATGGGCACTTGGGTTGTTTCCACATCTTTGCAATTGTGAATTGTGCAGCTATAAACATTCTAGTGCAAGTGTCTTTTTCATAGAGTGTTTTTTGTTCTTTTGGGTAGATGCTCAGTAATGGGATTGCTGGATCAAATGGTAGATCTACTTGTATCGCTTTAAAGTATCTCCATATTGCTTTCCACAGAGGTTGCCCTAGTTTGCAGTCCCACCAGCAATGTAAGAGTGTTCGGATCTCTCTGCATCCACACAAACATTTATTGTTTTGGTACTTTTTGATAAAGGCCATTCTCACTGGAGATAAGTGATATCTCATTGCAGTTTTGATTTGCATTTCCCTGATGATTAGAGATGTTGAGCATTTTTTCATATGTTTGTTGGCCATTATTCTGTCTTCTTTTGGAAAGTTTCTGTTCGTGTGCTTTGCCCACTTTTTCATAGGGTTGTTTGACTTTTCCTTGCTGACTTTCCTGAGTTCTAAATAGATTTTAGTTATCAGCCCTTTATCGGATGTGTAACTTGGGAAAATTTTCTCCCATTCTGTGGCTTGTCTGTTTGCTCTCTTGACTGTTTCTTTGGCTGTGCAGAAGCTTTTTAATTTGATCAGGCCAAAACTGCCACTTTAAAAATGCAAGACAGGAACACTTGTTCGTTCCACACTCAAGAGCGCAAACACCTTTTGACTTACCCAGATTTCAATCCCCATGGACTACCTCCTTATTTTGATGTGTGAGAATAACGAAGGACCTACCTAGCAGGGAATTAGTCATCACTCTGGATTACAGACTGCTTAAAGAAGACCATTAACTACTTAGTAAGATAAAATAATTTTTTGCTTCAGACAAAAAAAAGGAAAACATTATATTTGCCACCTCCCAGCTGTATCCCTTGCACTTTCTCCCTTGCTTTACTTTGCTCATGTTACTTCTCCAATTAGAATGTCTTTTGCATTCTATCAAAATCCTTATGTGTTAAAGTCCCAACTCAAATCCTTCCTCTTCATTCTCCTAATGTCCCCCATTACAGTTCTCTCTCCTTCCCCTGAGCCCTTTTGCCCTTACTTTCTGTACCCCCCAGAATGGCTTTATTTTACATCGCCTTTATTTATTATATATACTATTTATCTTCAAATCCTCTGGAGGCCAGAATCTTGCACATCACAGGCGGTCATTTCATATGTGTTGATGTATCAGTGAACACATTTATAGCTGGTTAATTAAAAGAATTGGACTCCATGGAGGTACCATTACAAAAAAGGTTTTTTTCCAGACAACTGCTTTCATACATACTTTGTGGAATCATTCCTCTCTGCCTTGGATGAAATAGGGGGCAGAGCACAGAGTTTTCACTCTCAAGTACTATTGATAATAATAATTAATAATAAACAGTCTTAATGTTGAGGAGTAAAAAGTCCAGACCCATTACTTCCAACTGCAGCAGTTAGGCACAACAGACCACACAGCAACATGGACACATATTAAAAATAATGCTCAATGAAAAATAAGAAACAAAGCAAGTTAATACAGAGCTATTTACATTAATGGAAAATACACACACTCAAAAACAATAATACAAAGTTTGTGAGAACACATGCAACCAAGAAACACATATGGAACACATTAAAATGGTTTTCCACTGGGAGGAAGAAAAGTAGGGAGTGGGAACCAAAAGGCATAAATATATAAAACAAAAAAAGGGTTTTTCCACAAATTCATGATGCTAGTGTGCCATGAACTGAGGAGTATAACTGACTCAGTCCTCTCTACCACCCACTCACTCTGCAAGAAATGTCTGGGCCAATCTAGCATCAGTATCTTCCAAGTCCAGGCCTAACTGCAGAGAGAAATGGCAGGCGTGTGAGGTAGATATAGTCAGCTCTTGTAGCACTTCCCTCTGGCTGTTCTTCTCTGCTACTCACAGCGATGCCTCTGGTTCCTCCAAGGTTGGAGCAAGGAAGGGAGTCAGGGGCAAAAACACTCTTATTCAACTGGGCATAGCTATCATCTGTCAATGGTGCCCTGTGTGAGGTCAACATCCAGATGCTGAGCCCTTTTCTCAAGGGAAGTTCTTTGGGCTTTGGGAGACCTCTGTCCCTTGGGATTGACCCCCTCCGGGTCCCTCAATATGGGCAATTCGTCCCCCAATAGCCACCCTCAGCCCTTCCTCCCTTCACCCCTTTATTGGGGCCACCTCACCCCTGCAGGGCATCCTCTTTGGCATCCCTTCAAGATGATCCACCTCTAGTTCCCATCCATGGGGTCTAAGTCTGGCTCACAGGAAACAACCATGAGCCCTGTCCTGTTCCCCAATGTCAAGGAAATCAGGTTACTCCTGGCAGCATAATGTTCTTGGTTGGCTCTGTCATCAAATGCCATTCTAGCCAATCTTTTGCCTGTCAGTATTTTAAGGCTGAAATGCTAGTTGATACTCCCCAAACCCACACCAAACTCTCTGAAATCTCTAAAGGCCCTTTTGTCTTGAACTGGGGGGACAATCGAGGGAATGCCCCAGCACCCTAGTCTTTGCTGAAAAAATCTCTCTTTTATATCTTTCCATTGACCTCCTCATGTACAAACCAAGAAGATGAAGGGATGAGAATCACACTATCACCCTGCAAGTCCCACATGCATGTTCTGAAATTTCTCTTTAAATAAGAGTGGGAAATTAACTCCTTTTTTCCCCCTCAGACTTAAGGAGAAGTCCCATTTTAATACTCTGTGACATAAGCAAGTCTCTTTGTCTCCATCAAAACAGGAAAAAAAAAGCATGATTCTAGCACAATATTTTTCCAAAAAGTCATACTGACCGATTTAAAAGGAACACAAACTAAAAGCAAATACATGTTTTTAAACACTGAATTCTAAATAAAATGTTATACTACTCCAAGTTAAATAATCTATAACCTATTAAACAAGACTGAAAAGAGTTGAAAATGTCTTGTTTATCATATCCAGAATACAATCATAATAAACTCAGGTTATTGTGAAATGGAGACCAATAAGTGCAGTTTTAAATCAATCTTACATTTCAAAAAGTTTCTCTAAATACTTTATATAAAGTGATATATCAACATGATGTATTAGTATACTTAATAATTATAGCAATTATTCAGCTATGTGGAAAACTAGGATCTAATAATAAAGGGGTAATAAATGTATAATAGTGTCTCCACTATAACTGTAACTGTGAGATGTATGTATATATGCGTATGAACCAAGCCTTTGAGATAATGTGTAAAAGTGAAAATTGTCACAATGGTGAGAGTTGAGGTATGGTTTCCCTTTTGAAATTTCTATTTCCTATGCTGTTTTCCCCGATTAAAGATAAGTAGGTATTGAATGTTCCCACCACAAAGAAATGACAAATGTCTGATGATATGTTAATTACCCTGATCTGATCGTTATACATTATATATATGGAAACATCACTATGTACCCCATAAATATGTATAATTATCATGTGTCAATTTCAAAAAACAGAATTAAAAATTATTTTTAAAAAATATAAATAGAGAAAAAGGATTGGATACAAGAGGGGTTGTGCTGGCTTCTGCGAGGTCTGTAAAGAATAACCAGTAGGGGAGATAAGCAAGGGATGCCAATGCCCTACAACATAAGGCGGTGCCATCTGACAGCAGGGGCCCCCAATGCCCAGTGCCCTGCTGACTGTGCCCATCACAGCTGGCTGCATCCCAGGGGAAGAATTAACCTTAGAGGAGGCACCCCATGACTGACCCAAGAGGACAGTTACTGGAGAAGGGTGGGACAGCTACAGTGAAGCCTGGGTCCTCTCAGGCAATAGGAAGGCAAAATGAGTTTGTAGTAACAGATCAATGAGAGTAGTAGCAGGAGATAAGGCTGTAAGAAAAAGCAAGCCAGAAGGTACAGGTAGCCCTAAATGGCGGGCTAGGTACTCCTTCTGCAGGATGCAATCACCTGGGCTGTCCAGCAAAGAGGAGCGATAACCCCAGATCTAAGCTAGAAGAACTGCAATAGGAAGAGTGCAGAGAAAGTAGACTTGGTTGAGGATTTATTTCAATTGATTCAGAGAACAATACATTTTTTTCCATAAATTTACTGACTTAAAATATCCCGTATAAGGACTGCCTCTGAAGATACACCTCTAAGATTTAAACATGATTTCTGAATGTATAAAATGGAAGGCTAAACCTTGCCTAAGCCCCAGCACCTATTGGCAAAAGAATAAAAGAGCAAAGAAAATTAACGGAGTCTGACCCAGTTGCTTTTGATCTAATGGTTTTTAAGAAAGCCGACCTAAGTTGGCTATATAATGATAATAATTACAGTAACCATTTAATAAGCTCTTGCTGTGAGCCAGGTACCACAAGTCTTTCCTCATTCGATACTCACCACAACCCTGTAATCGAGATCAGTTGTTGGCTCCATTCCGTAGATAAGGAAACTGAGTCTAAGAAGTCACTATGCAACATTATACAACATTACTTGGACTGAAACCCTTGGCTTCCTATTTCAATATCGTGTTCTTAGCCGCTGCACTTCATGTCCATAAGAAAGAGCAATTGCCCTTGGAAGAGAGGATAACAGAGTTATAGGTAATAACATTGTCCCTAGGGATGATGATCTAACCAGAAAAGAACTGCTTGACTTCATTATGCCTCAGTTTGCTCAGCAATAAATGGAGATAATAATTGCCTCTTTATTGGTCAGAGTGAAGGGAACAGTATTGGTTTTCCCTCCTGATTTGATTGTAAAGGTGGCAGGCCTCAGGTGTGGAGGTCATTTACAGAGTGTGGTTTATGTGGGCAGCCCACTCGCAGCCACCTCCTCTAGACAGTGGGAATAATAATAATAGCATTGACCTCCTAGGCTAGTGGTGAGACTCCAATGTATTAATATATGTAATTGATTTCAAATAGTGTTTAATAAATAACATTCATTAGCTAAACACTACTATTGTTGGTATTAAAGAGAGAATCTTGGCTACCAGGGATCACTGTGGACATAAACATGTGTAACTTCTAAGAGCAGAGAGTTGGGAGAAGCCCAGACTCACCTTGGCTTCCTCTCAGTAGATATTTAGTTTGGCAGGTTAGTTAGCTATAATCTTGGCCAACAGAAAGCACAACTCAAAGGGGATATGACAGGGATGGAGAAATGGGTGTTAGGAAATAGCAACAGCTCATAACTTTTACCATTTCTATGGTCAAGTACCATATTAAGAGTATACCAGGGTTGGGTGTGGTGGCTCACGCCTGTAATCCTAGCACTCTGGGAGGCCAAGGTGGGCGGATCGCTCAAGGTCAAGAGTTCGAAACCAGCCTGAGCAAGAGTGAGACCCCGTCTCTACTAAAAATAGAAAGAAATTAATTGGCCAACTAAAAATATATAGAAAAAATTAGCCGGGCATGGTGGCACATGCCTGTAGTCTCAGCTACTCGGGAGGCTGAAGCAAGAGGATCACTTGAGCCCAGGAGTTTGAGGTTGCTGTAGGCTAGGTTGATGCCACGGCAGTCCAGCCTAGGCAACAGAGTGAGACTCTGACTCAAAAAATAAATAAATAAATAAATAAATTATAAAAGATATTTTTGAAACAACCAGAGAGATTTGAATATTGGAAATGCATTTGATATACCTAACCTATCGAACATCTTATTAATAGTAAATATGCTCAGAACACTTTCATTACCTTATAGTTGGGCAAAATCATCTGATATGAAGCTTATTTTATAATAAAGTATTGAATAGCTCAATTACATATTGAATGTAATTGATTGAATACTGTACTGAAAGTGAAAAACAGGATGGTTGTATGGGTACTTGAAGTACAGTTTCTACTGAATGTGTATGAGTTTCGCACCACAATAAAGTTAAGAAATCATTAAGTAGACCCATAGTAAGCCAGGGGCTATCTGTATTTATATGTGAAGCATCATGATGTGTATAAATTTCTTTAAAATTTTGTCCATATTTTCTTTAAAATGCCTCAGGAAAAACAGACCAATCAGATACAGCAAAATGTTAAGAATTTTTGAGGCCAGGGGAGGAGATATTAGGATTTCATTGTCCTTATTTCTTCTCTTTTCCTGTGTTTTACATTTTCATAATAAAAAGTAAAACCAACCAACCCAAAATAATCAGGGAATGACAAAATAAACTGATGCAACCTCTTCAAATCCTGCAGAAGGAAGCTGGGCAAGGACAGGGCCCGGGTGGGTTCCTGCAGCCGTTTCTATTGGTTCCCCAGGGAGGGGTTAGAGCTGGGGAAGAACCACCTCAAGACCCCTGGGAAAGTTGAGCTTCTAATCCTGGAGAGTCCATGCCCAAACCTCAAGTTCAGGGAAGGGCAGACAGGGGTTGGGGGTCCCCAAGCATGATTTAGAGCCTGGCAGCAAGAATTCAGAGCAGGAGCATAGAGGATGGAATTTCAGGCAAGTGCTTTGAAAACTGATGGGTAGACAGGCCAGGTCAGGCACATTCTGTAATCAATAAAAATTACACTCACATGAGTCATTCATTGGGGCATTATTTGTTATAGTAAAAAAAAAAAAATTGTTTTTTGTTTTTTTTTTTGAAACAGGGTCTTGCTCTGTCACCTAGGGTAGAGTGCAGTAGTGTCATAACTCACAGCAACCTCAACTTCCTGGGCTCAAGCCATCCTCCTGCCTCGGCTTCCCGAGTAGCTGGAACTACAGGTGCTCACCACCACACCTGGCTAATTTTTCTATTTTTTATAGAAACAGGGTTTTGGGGTCTCGCTCTTGCTCAGGCTCAACTCCTGGCCTTAAGCGATCCGCCTGCCTCAGCCCCCAAAGTGCTAGGATTACAGGCGTGAGCCACCACACTGCACCTGGCCTCTTATAGTATAAAATGTAAAAGAATCTACATGTCCATTGCTTAGGGAACTAGCTGAATAAACTAAAATACAGCCAAACAACAGAGTACTGGGAAGCATTAAAAAGCAATGAGAAAGAACTCTAATCACAGATACAGAACAGTCTCCAGGATAAACTAGGGGGAAAGCAAGACACAGTATATGTTCCTTTTTGGGGAAAAAAATAAGGTACAGTATGTTACTTTTTATGTGTGAAGGAAGTGGTAAATATACATATACATATATATATATATATATATATACACATAAGCACTGGAAAGACAAATCATAGACAAATAAAAATGGTTGCATATCGGGGGAAGAAGAGGCTGGGGTGGTAGAGGAAAGAGACTGAAGCTTGCCTATACATGCACCTGTTGCATGCTACAGTTCCAACTTTGAAATTGTGGTTTACATATTTAAAAAATTAAATTTAAAAGAAAAAATAGTTTTACAACGATTGAAATAATGTAAGAAAGGACTGTGGTGGTGGGTATAAAGGTGACACACAACATCTTGTGTTCCATGTGCCCGCAACCATATTAAAACATAAGCCCAAGCCTTTGCGTGGAATACTGACAGGGGGATGTACATTGCAATGTTCTGTGGTTGCTCTGAAGGCTGGGACTGGATGTTTTCCTCTTCTTTCTACTTGTTTGTATTTTCAAAATTCTCTCTCATGAGTCTGAATTTATTTAATAATGGAAAATAGGGAATCTGTTTTTAAGAAGATGTGGCGAACTGTGCTGTGTATTTAAAAACTTTGCATTTGCATGGCCCTTTTAGAGTCTACCATTCACTCTCATGTATAGCCCACCATTTAGTTCTCGAAACTCTAACAGGCAGATATTGTCTTTAAAATCAAGGAGAGAACCTGGGAGTTGGACTCTGAGATCAGTGCTTTTTGCCACAACTGTTTCCAACATTTTGCTTGTCTTTGTTTTGCTTAGCTTCTGGGCGTCCGGTCTCTTCCTCTGGCTAGAGGTAAGATGACAGCCTCCCAGCCCCACTCCAGGGAAGAGCCCATGACAATGGTAAGCTCTACAGTGAGTTTTGAGACACAACATTATGGAAGACTCAGAATGGCTTTGACGATCATTGTAACTTTCCAAATTAATAAACCATCTTCCAACAGATGCCAATCTTGGAGGGACAAAGAGCACAGAAAGAGTCCAAGAAACCTAGCACCTACTTCCAGAAGAAATCCCATTACGATTTAAAGCACTGTGTATTTCCAACACATGAATCTGGTTATTAATTCTGAAATGGCCCTGGAGTAAATACAATTTGCAATAGCAGAACATGTATCTCTTTTGCTCTGCAAGTGGTGGGATCCACAAAATGCCCACAAGCTGTGAGCACGGATAGGAGATGCAGGAAGAAATGTTCTTGTGTGTCCTAGGGGGAGGAGAGTGGGCTCCTTCTGTATATTCGTTCTGGGAACTCAGGGCCAACAGTACAGACCCCTACAAATCCTGCTTACACTAGGATCCCAGAGCTCCCAGGAGAAATGGAAAAGGAATGTATGATACATCAGCACTGTGAACAATACTGACCTGAAGAGGTAAGACAAAGGGTGCCCCAACCTCTGGGAGCTCTGCCTGGGCAGGAAATGCTTCATTCAGTCTTTTCAATGGTTGTTGCCTTATAAGGTTCATTTTTTGTGAATTGCCTGTTCACATCCTTTGTCCATTTTTTAATACTGGGTTTTCCTTTGCTTTTTGATTTGTAAAAGTTCTTTATTTTTATACTACTACTCTGTGCAAAAGGATGTTAAAATAGAGCTCTTTCTGCTTTAATTCTAATCTTCAATCAGAGCTACTGATATGCTACATACCAAATACCAAAGTGAGTGTGAGGCTGGCTCTCCATATGCAGAATTTACAAAGGAGATTCCAGAGAAAACTAGTTCAACAATTCTTAGACTTCTCAGCCAGATCAAGGCTTATGAAAGGGTCTAAGTGTAGAGAAAGAAGAGACATTTCTGAAGAGATTCTGTTTGAGAGAGACTTCTTGCTGTGCTATGAGAAGTCCCCATCCCCTCTCAGCTTAGGGGCATAGGGTTGCTTCTTCCTTTGCCTCAATCGAAGAGTGAATGAATGGGCTTCTATGACACCACTCATTCAGGGAGCTTGATATGTATGTCCCTATAGTTGGGGGTCACCATGGGCCAGGGTCTGACTCCTGCCCTGGAAACTCAAAGAGTAGGCAGGACAATGAATTGCTTAGATGGCAGAGCCAGGAGACTGCTCACACATCAGTATCTTTCCTCCCTCTGTGTTAATGAGGACAAAGGATGCACCAATGTTTTGGTGAACAAGATGTGGGCAGTGTGGGAGAGGGCTGGTGTGGGTGGTCTTAGTCCTGCCGAATGGGGCTACTTGAAGGAGCAAAGGGAACCCAGTAGCAAGAAGCTAGAGATGAAGCCCAGTTCCTAGAGGTTGGAAGCAACCGCCCACAACAAAACACATCTGTTAGAGTCGAGGGACCTGCCGGAGGCCCCTACTATGAGAATCTTCTAAGAGACCATAAAAGTGCCCCCTAGAGAAAAAACACGCTTTAAACTCTGCCAAGCCCAGAATTCAAGACCAGGTTATAATGGGACCTTCTATCTGCTTACCACCCCTGCCTTCCTTCACCTGGGCCCTGGAAGGATAAACCAGGCAGCAAGTTCAAGGCTGGAGAGGTTGAGAGAACCCACAACAATAAACTGAAGGAAAATGCCAACCACCCCCTCCTTTCTCACTGTGCTACCAACCTGAAGCAGATCTAAGCAGGAGGAGGAAAGAAATTTAGACAGTAAATCAAGTTCAGAGTTTTTATTAAGATCTTGGGTGTACGATACAATTTATAAATTGAGACTAGGCTTATGTCTTAAAGTGACTCTCAGACTTTTTATTATCTAACAATGAGTGGAAAAGTGTTGTACTTGCCAAAAATTTTATCCAAGAGCAAGAAAAGATTACCCCATTGAGATTTTTAAAGGAAGTTGAGGGTCTAGGCATGGTGGCTGACACCTATAATCCTAGCACTCTGGGAGGCCAACGCAGGAGGATTGCTTGAGGCCAGGAGCTCCAGACCAGCCTGAGCAAAAGTGAGACCCCCATCTCTACAAGAAGTAGAAAAAAATTAGCTGGGCATGGTGGTGCGGGCCTGTACTCCCAACTACTTGGGAGGCTGAGGCAGGAGGATCACTTGAGCCCAGGAGTTTGAGGTTGCAGTGAGCTATGATGATGTCACTGCACTCTAGCCTGAGTAAAAGATCAAGACTGTCTCAAAAAAAAGAAAGAAAGAAAAAAGAAAAGAAATACTATGATGGTTAACTTTTTTTTTTTTAGAGACAGGGTATTGCCATGTTGCCCAGGCTCGACTCAAACTTCTGGACTCAAGCAATCCTCCCACTTGAGCCTCCAGAGTAGCTGGGACTACAGGCATGCGCCACCATGCCCAGCAAGTGATGGTTAATTTTACGTATCATCTTAGCTGGGCTAAAAGATGTCCAGATAGCTGGTGAAACATTATTTCCGAGGGTGTCTGTGAAGGTGTTTCCAGAAGAGATTAGAATTTGAATCAGTAGACTGAGTCAAGAAGGTCAACCTTACCAATATGATCAGACATCATCCCATCTGTTGAGGGTTTGAATAGAACAAAAAAGCAGAGGAAGGACAAATTCACTCTCTCTCTTTGACCTGGGATATCCTTCTTCTTCTGTGCTTGGACGTTAGAGCTCCTAGCTCTCAGGGCTCTGGGCTCAGACTGGGAGTTCCCCCATCAGCTCTCCTGCTTCTCAGCCCTTCAGACCCAGCCTGCATCACACACGGGCTTTTCTGGTTCTCCAGCTTGCAGAAGGAACCTCATGGGACTTCTTGGCTTCCATAATTGCATGAGCCAATTCCCATATGGAGAACCTAGACTAATATAAATACTTTTCCTTTAATAGTTTTCAAGTTTTGTTTTTCATATTCAGATCTTTCATTCATCTGGAATTTACTTTTCGTGTATGGAATGGAATTGGGATTTATATTTGTTTTCTTTCAGAAAATCAGTTTTCCTACTACCATTTATTAAACATCTACATTTTCCATTCATTTGTGAGACCACATCTACCATATACCAAGATTTCATAATATTTGAACTCTCTGTTTATGGGCTCTTTATTATGTTCCTCTGATCTATTTGTTTATTCTACATGAATATGCACCATTTAAATTACTCTAGACTTATAATGCCTTTATTTCTGGTCTGGGCAACACAGCAAGACACTGTCTCTAAAATAGGCCGACGCCACAGCACTCTAGCCCGGGCAACAGAGTGAGACTCTGTCTCAAAAAAAATAAAAATAATTAAAAAGATTAAAAATAATATAAGGCTGAATAATATTCCTTTGTATGTATAGATGACATTTTGTTTATCTATTCATCTATCAGTGGACACTTGGGTTGTTTACACATTTCAAATATTGTCACTGTGCTTTTTTTTTTTTTTTTTTTGAGATAGACTACAGTGGCTTCATCCTAGCTCACTGCAACCTCAAACTCCTGGCGTCGAGTGATCTTCCTGCCTCAGCCTCCAGAGTAGCTAGGACTACAGGCTTGAGCCACAATGTGGGGCTAATTTTTCTGTTGTTTTTTTTTTTTAAAGTAGAGATGGGGTCTTGCTCTGGCTGGTGTCAAACTCCTGGCCTCAAGTGATCCTCCCACTTGGGCCTCCCAGAGTGCTAGGATTATAGGCATGAGCCACGGCGCCTGGCCATATCACTGTGCTTTCCTGATCTAAAAGTAGCCAAATAGGCCGGGAGTGGTGGCTCACGCCTATAATCCTAGCACTCTGGGAGGCCGAGGCGGGAGGATCGCTCAAGGTCAGGAGTTCGAGACCAGCCTGAGCAAGAGCAAGACCCCATCTCTACTAAAAATAGAAATTATCTGGACAACTAAAAATAAATATAGAAAAAATTAGCCGGGCATGGTGGCGCATGCCTGTAGTCCCAGCTACTTGGGAGGCTGAGACAGAAGGATCACTTGAGCCCAGGAGTTTGAGGTTCCTGTGAGCGAGGCTGACGCCATGGCACTCTAGCCCAGGCAACAGGGTGAGACTCTGTCTCAAAAAATAAATAAATAAATAAAAGTAGCCAAATAGGCCGGGCGAGGTGCCTCACGCCTATAATCCTAGTACTCTGGGAGGTCAAGGTGGGAGGATAGCTTGAGCTCAGGAGTTTGACACCAGCCTGAGCAAGAATGAGACCTCGTTTCTACTAAAAAGAAAAAATAAATAAACAAAATCCAGCTGGGCGCTGTGGTGTTGTGCCTGTAGTCCCAGCTACCCGAGAGGTTGAGGCAGAAGGATCGCTTATAGCAGAAGAGTTCGAGCCTGCAGTGAGCTACAATGACATCACTGCACTCTACCCAAGGCCAGAGAGTGAGACTCTGTCTCAACAATAACAACAATAAAAGTAGCCAGATATATGTTATTATAGAAAAAGGCCTAAAATATTACACAACAAACCACAACCAGTGGGTGTCTGCTGGGTTCAATTTGGAATGAAGAAAATTTTTACTCTTCATTCTTCTAATATATAATGATCCTATGTTATTTAAATTTGTTGCAACAATTTTTATGCAATTTTAAAAATTAATAAAATGTTTTAAAAATAAATGCTTCCTTTTGATCAGAAGTGGGATGCTTGAGAGAGATAATGAATCACTGCGAATGTGTGGGCTTTTTAAAAATTGTGGTTAAAAATGAGTATCATAAACTTTACCATCTTAACCATTTTTTAAGTGTGCACACAAACACGTTTTTAAAAGTTATTGGGAAAAGCTTGGGGTGGTTCCACTAGTAGTTGGCCAGCCATAGAACGAAGAAGAGCAGTTATTAAAAATTAAAATCATATCACGGGAAGCTATTTATGACTAAATGAGACTATTGCACATAATACTCACTTTTTTCTTCATTTAATTCTCCTAGTCTTCTGTATGAGATTTTATGGCTCATAATGATTAACGATTATTAGTGATAACAGTCCTTTTTGAACAAAGCTGAAGCTTATTCCAGTAGCCCATTCCCAGAGTCTAAATGTGATTAAGAATATACTCCATTTCAGCTACATCATTTGCAGTAAAGTGCTACCCTTGTGTAACTGCTCTTGGTTTAACTGAAAATGCCACTGTGACTTTATCTATTCAAATTGTGTAACATTGTTCTTGACAGGCGCACAGTTCTCCTGTACAGCTATTTCCCAGGTGGTTACAATAAAGTTTAAATGGTGTTTCTTAATATCCTTGCAAAAGGCTCAATTTAAGGAAATGGAGACTAAAGTTCAAAGATTTGCTAAACCAGAGCTGGAAAACCTGGTCTTAGCACTCAGCTAATCAATACAACTTGAACTTTCAGCCTTCGGATTAAAAGTAAGATCACCCATTTATTTCAGTTCTGGCCTTGCTGGATGTAACTTTAACAGAATAAAATAACTACCCCAAATGGACAGCTGCAGGGAGGAGACAACAGGCCATGAGTATCAGGGTTAAATCCCAGAACTGATTTCAAGGCCAGCACTATTCGCAAGAGAGCCGAGGCAGCCGGTAAGCAGAGACTCCTGCACTGTTGTGTGGCTGTCTACACCGAATGAGGATTCTGTGTTAGAAGACATAGGTCTGAACGGAAGCTGAGCCACAAAGAGCTAGCGTGCTTCTGGACCACCCTGAGATGGTTTCTTTATCTATAAAAGGGGTTAACAATACCTATTTTCCAGGATAAACGCACAGACTATGCAATTGGAGTGAGGAATGTGCACTGCAGAGGCTGGTCTCCACTGTCCTCCCCCAGCCTCCTTGGTCATTCAATCTGGGTCCCCACGGGGCCAGTGCTCACAGTGACAAGTCATTCTGACCTCTCCAGCAACTGACCAGTTTAGACAGTTGGACTATTTTTAAACACTGAATTGACTGATTCTTTAAATCTTCTAAGTCCCAAGTTGTATCTCTAACCCAGACCAGCCACTGCTCAAATATATATTGTTAGAAACAAAAGGGGCTGTTTTATGGTGGGGATGGATCATCACAAAACGACAGGCGACCACACAAAAATGACTCAGTGAGAATAAAAAACAAGTCACGAAACAGTAGTATAAATTGATCTCATTTTTGGAAGGAAAAACCATCTTGATATGTACACACACAGACACACACACAGAAAAAAAGCCCAAAAGGAAATATGCCAAAATGTTAAAAATGATCAACTGAGTTTATGTGTTCATTCAACAAACATTTACTGAGCAACAGTTATGTGCTGGCCTCGCTGTTAAGGGTTGGGGATACAGTAATTAATTACACATATAAGGTCGCTGTTCTGATAAAGCATTTAGTATAGTTCAGAAGTGATAATAATAAAGAAGAACCAATGGGATGAAGAACATCTATCGAACCTAATCTATTATAGGGCCCACAAGGCCCCTGAGAAAGGAACGTTTAAACTAGGATCTGAAGGATAAGTAGGAATTAGCTGGACAGCAGGGTAAGAGTGTGGGAATAGCATTAGGGATGATTTTGATTTTCTTCTTTTTGATTATCTGTAATTTATATATTTTTCTTAATGATCATAATATTTAGAGTACTTATTGTTCTATTGGTGACATCTTCCTACTCCAAGGCAGAATATGTTTTCTGATCACACCAAAGGTTTCAGTCATTTCCCAGTGTTTATCTGGGGCTGGCTGTCGGCCCTATACTCTTACTAGGCACTGGGAGATGCAAATGGGGAAGAGAGCTAAATATCCTAGAATATTAGCATTGGAAAAAACCTTGGAATCAACAAACTCACTTAGTCAAGAACTAGACCCAGAGAGAATAATAAGCATTTTAACCAGGCCCACAGTGCAAGAGCAGCCAGCCCCACGGCAACAGCCAGATGGTTTGACAAGTTTGTTTTCTGTTTCATTTTTAAACTACCAACCCGATATGTGGTTTCTGATCTGGCTGGCTTGAAACTAAAAGTGTCCATAAGACCTGGTCACTGGTAACCAAGATGTTAATGCAACTGACACAGTGAGAAGCCATTGTTCAGCAGCTGCTTTAAGAAAAAAATTTAAGAGCGAGACCCTGTTTCTACTAAAAATGGAAAGAAATTAATTGGCCAACTAAAAATATATAGAAAAAAAATTAGCCGGGCATGGTGGCACATGCCTGTAGTCCCAGCTACTCGGGAGGCTGAGGCAGGAGGATTGCTTGAGCCCAGGAGTTCGAGGTTGCTGTGAGCTAGGCTGACACCATGGCACTCTAGCCCGGGCAACACAGTGAGACCCTGTCTCAAAAAAAAAAAAAAAAAAGAAAGAAAGAAAGAAAGAAAAAAATTTAAGGAGGTAAAATCTAATGCTGATGAGGGTGTGGTGAAAATGACAGTATCAGGCATTACTGAGCGCTATGGTTTGAATGTGTTCCCCAAAGTTCATGTGCTGGAAACTTAATCCTCAGTGTAACAGTATCGAGATGTGGGAGCTTTAAGAGATGATTAGGTCAAAAGGTGGCCACCCGATGCCTGGATTAATGCCCTTATCTTGGGGCTGAGTTACTAATAAAAAGATGAATTTGGCCCCTTCCCTCTCTCTCTCTCTGTCACCCATGCGATGCCTTCCGTCATGTCATGATGCAGCTAGAAGGCCTTGACCAGACGTGGCGCCTCAATATGGGACTTCTCAGCCTCCCAAACCATGAGCCAAATAAACTTCTATTGTTTATGAATTACCCAGCTCATGGTATTCTGTTATAGCAGCACAAAACAGACAACACTGCAAATCTGTACACCCCAGCTGAAAATCATTGTGGCAGTGTATTTCAAAAGCCATAAAAATGATAAGACTCTTTGGTCCACGTTTGTGATTCTTATCCTAGAGGAACAGACAACTTCTGGCATGCAGACTTTTGAAAGTGACAGCTATGGAGACTCTACAGGAAGAGGGAAAAGCTCAGAGTTTAATGCAGATGCTGTTTATATTTCCACCACATATAATCACATGAGCCACGTTTATGCATCTGCCCCCTAAGCCACCAGAATGGCTTTCTCCAAAACCCCATAAGCGCCTAGTTGCTAAACCCAGCTCATCCTTCTCAGTCTCAAAGCTCACCTCAGTCCTCAAGCATTTAACACCCCACCTCCCTATTGGGTCTCTCGACCCCCTTTCCTCCTCTTGTCCAATTTGGTAGTCTCCAGGGACCAAGCCCAGGTTACTTCCTCTATTCCAACATTCTTTCAGAGGGATTTTCCATATCTTTTTCCAAACTAGCTTCTACTTTCATCTACAAGCCAAGGATTCTGAAATCCTGACCATTTGGATGACTCTAGATCTGACATCTCCCCAGGGCTCCAGGCATGCAGCCACCAGCCTGCTTGACATTTCCATTTGGATACTGCCCAGGCTCCTCAAGTCATTAGGTCTAAATTGGAACTCTTTCCCACCAAAAGCTGCTCGCTGTCTGTCTCTCTCATCATTGCTACTGGATCCACTCTCATCACTTCCTCTACCTAGATTATGTTCACTGTGGTTTCCTAATTGGTCCTACTCTCCCCTATCTCTCTCCACCCTTGGCACAATGGACAGAGTGATCCCCTTTAAGTACAAACCTGGTCATGTCATTGCCCTGCCTTAAGTTCTTCAAAGGCTCTCTGCCTGCAGGGTAAAGCCCCCCTCCCATGAGGCCTTTCCTACTCTGACCTCTGCCCACCCAACAGCACCCCTCACACACCCGCTCTGTGCACTTTCCCAACCAAGTGCAATTGCCACAAGCCACTTGCTCTTGTTTTGGTACATGCCGAACCCTGTAAGTGTTGTGAATTCTTAGGGGTATGTCTCCCCGAACTGAATCTGAGAATCACTCCCCTCGGAAGCCTTCCTTGACTGCTGAGCTGACTGAGATGGTCGTCCTCTGGGATCTCACAGTAGCCGTTTCATCACCTTTTTCCTACCCCTAAACCTCTTCCGTGTTTTATCATTGGTCTCTTTCCTTATCAGGACCAAGGAGTGTGTCTCCCACATGTGTGGCTAGAGCCCGGCTCAGAGGGAAATGAGGAGAGAGGAAGAAAATAAAGCAAGTGATGACAGCAACTTGTTACTATGATAAGGAAGTATGTGCTTATTTTTTCTCTTCCTGCTTTCTATAGTGTCTAGTATGTGGATTATGCTATTTTGATACATTTTTAAAAATCCACTCATTTTAAGATGTGTCCACTCTCTCTTAGCTAGCTCCAATGAAAACAACAAGCTGCCCAAGTAAAGTCAATATCAAGTTCCACTCTCCCCAGACCCCTCTGGCTCCTCAAGACCCCCACCTTGAGCCTCACAAATTATTCAGGACTTGGCAAAGTAGAAAGGCTTACTTCAACATTTTCAGCAGACTAAAGGACCACCCACACACCAAAAAATGCCTTGGCCTTGAAAAGGTTACATTGCTTTTGTAGCTGAGTGCCAAAACCCATTTTTGGCCAAACATTCATCAGAACCTCACCGTATTCACAGCCTGAGCACAGATGAAGAGGTACTTTGACAGCCCTTTGCCTAAGATTTATAGGGGACAGAGATGATGGGACATCTGACTGATATATCTATCACCTTGTCAGTTTGAGACATCAGTGAAAGATGGGGTGGGGGAGAGACTTAGAAATTCCCCCCTCCTTTTCTTTTTTTTTACCGAAACATTAATTATCTTTTCAAGTATCTAAAAGTTCAACCATGCACAATGGCTTATAATTCTTTTAAATCTGTGAAAAATAATCCAACCATATAATGTTCAGTCTGACATTTGCTATTATTTTTCCTTAAAAGAAAACAAAAACCAGATTAGTTCCAAAAATAAAATATAAAGAAAAACTCAGATGAGAAGCAAACCCTGTGGCTTAGAAATCATTACCCTGATTAACAGCACATAAGTGTTACCTGACGAATGGATTCCTATCTTAAATGCAATTATCACAAATTTCTTGTGCTTCCCCACTGTTTTTATAGTTTATGCCCAGCTCTTGAAGCAACAACTTTAACAGCAATAAATCAAAGGAAACCTCTCCCTGGAACATGGACAGACTGCTTCACACCTACCCAGCAGAGACCCTGGAGGGAAATGTTGGGCCTTGGCTCAACAGCTGTCCAGCAAGGCACCTGCTTCTCTGCCCTCAGAAATCCTTGGATCCACTCCTGAAGGGCTGATTTTCACAAGTGAGCCCATCACCGGCGCCTGCTGAGACGTAGGGCAAGAATGTCAAATCCAGAGTCACTTCCTCCAAGAAGTAGGGGTGGGGGACAGAAGAAAGATGAAGGATGAGGGGAAAGGGAGCACAGTCACTTTGCACTAGGAGAAATGAAAGGGTCTGGCAGGCATTTCTGTCACTGAGAACATACTGTAAACAAGCAACAGCATATATTATTAGAAAGTACAATTTCAGGTTGGGTGCGGTGGCCCACGCCTGTAATCCTAGCACTCTGGGAGGCCAAGGTGGGAGGATTGCTTGAGCTCAGGAGTTCAAGGCCAGCCTGAGCAAGAGTGAGACCCCATCTCTACTCAAAATAGAAAACATTAGCCAGGTATGGTGGTGCGCACCTGTAGTCCCAGCTACTTGGGAGGCCGAGGCAAGAAGATCGCTTGAGCCCAGGAGTTTGAGGTTGAAATAAGCTATGATGACACCACTGCATTCTAGCCTGGGGGACAAATGGAAACTCTTCTATCCAAAAAAGAAAAAAAAAAAAAAGAAGAAGAAGAAGGTACAACTTCCAAGATTTTTGATTCAACTCAACACATATTACATGCTTAGGTGTACTCATCATCATCACCTGGAGACTTACCTCATGTAGATTAATTATTTCTTACCACCGAGAAGAGAAGTAGTTAAAAGGGAGAGAAAAAGAGAATATGGGCCAGGCGTGGTGACTCACGCCTGTAATCCTAGCACTCTGGGAGGCCGAGGCGGGTGGATCGCTCAAGGTCAGGAGTTC